>NW_025561799.1:0-36893 GCF_020424385.1 Procambarus clarkii | reverse complement strand
AGGTCATTAATGCCATTTACAACCCCCTTTGCCAGACCATTAATGCCATTTACAACCCCCCCTTTGCCAGGTCATTTACGATATTGACGCCATTCAAGCTGTATCCATTAAAGATAAATAATGACTAACTCAAGACTATCCATTCCCGAGTCCTGTATCACTCAAGACTATCCAGACTCTCCAAAAGTAGAAAATAAACAATAACCCTGTGTGCAGCGTTCTCTTATTAGGGGGGGGGGTAGTTCTTGTTATCCCAGCTAACTGTTAGTTACTGTGAATGATCGTTATCATGTGGGAGGTACCTGGAAGGAGAGATCGGTTCCAGTTTGCTCTTCCAGGGATTCCAGCTCTGGAAAAATTCCATAACAGCTGCTTAAGAGGAACTACTTTTGCTCGTTTAGGGGTTGATAGTTCGCTGGCACTCCATTTTCTTATTGAAGGAGAGGGGGAAAATGGCTATTGGAAGGGTTCACATGCCCGAGTGAGCGCACAGGCACGCAGGCACACACAAGCGCGTACGCACACACAAGCGCGGACGCACACACAAGCGCGCACGCACACACACGCACAAACATGCGTGCAGCTTACTCAAGTACTCGGCAGTATGAATGTTGCAAAAATACACAAATTACAATTATAATACTGTAATGACCCTTAAAAACAGCTGCGTCCAGGTTCCCAGCGAGAACCAGTCAATATAACCAATCACCACAAGCAGAAGAACCAATCTACAATCAAACGCACTGCGCAGTTTCACTGTCATCTAGAAACCACCAACACCGAGAACTTCCAAAGCACACAGAGAAAAGTGGGACCAACTATATATATTATAATAAGGCCAGAAAGTATTACAACACACAAGATCTACGCAACTGGGAAAATTTGGCAAATTCATTAACCTCGAAGCCCGGAGGACCTTCACCCGACTCCCACATGCAAGAGCTATTGATTTTCCGCGATGACGTTGTCTCTTGACGTCAGAGGAATGGTCGGTGGGAGGGAACTGTAGATGGGAGGGGAGAGAGAGAGAGAGAGAGAGAGAGAGAGAGAGAGAGAGAGAGAGAGAGAGAGAGAGAGAGAGAGAGAGAGAGAGAGAGAGAGAGAGAGAGAGAGAGAGAGGAGAGAGAGAGAGAGACATAGAGAGAGAGAGAGAGAGAGAGAGAGAGAGAGAGAGAGAGAGAGAGAGAGAGAGAGAGAGAGAGAGAGAGAGAGAGAGAGAGAGAGAGAGAAACCAGAGAGAGAGAGAGAGAGATACACAGAGAGTAAACATACATAAGACATAAACAGGAATGTATGAGCGACAGGAACAAAAGTCATGGAAGGTCAGACCAACAGGACTCCTATATTAATAGCACAAAAATAACGAACAGGAACCCAAAGAGAATATTGACATAATCAAAAGCAACAGGAGAAACCTAAGGATATTATATTACATGATAAAGAATAAATTTCAGGGCAAATGGAGTGTCAAAGGATGACGAGAAGTGAAACAATGAAGAGAACGGGGGGGGGAAAGAAGGGCGTAGGGGGAAAAAATAATAAAGTGATGATAACTTCTTTGAGTTATCCAGGGTTGCTTCAGTTATCCTTCACCAACTCTTGAGTCGACTAGGCACACCCCCTTCGACACACACTGGATGGACGCGCATTCTGGGCAGGGGTCGATTTGGCACTCCGTGGGTGCCCACATTCTGAGATGGCCCGATTCGTCACGTCTGAGGTTACCTTGGCATCCCTGGCACTCTGGAGAACTGGGGCCAGATTCACGAAAGCATTTACGCAAGCACTTACGAACGTGTACATCTTTCCTCAATCTTTGACGGCTTTGGTTACATTTATTAAACAGGTTTACAATCATGAAAACTTGCCAATCAACTGTTGTTATTGTTATAAACAGCCTCCTGGTGCTTAGGAACTCATTAACTGTTTAATAATTGTAAATAAAGCCGCCAAAGATTGAGAAAAGATGTACAGGTTCGTAAGTGCTTGCGTAACTGCTTCGTGAATCTGGCCCCTGGTCTGAGATGACCAGGCATATCCTTTGGTAACAACGATGGCTGTCTCTAGTATATATGTCTACATAGAAAGAATTTCCCCATACAAATATATACAAATCTTGTTTTATTAATATAGGTGATTTTGGTGTTTAAAAGCTGCGACACCTGCTTGGGTGTCACAGCTTTTTGCAATAAATTTCTATAATTATAAATTAATATTCAATTTTCCACGAGGCTTTTGATGTTGGTTTGAAAATTAGCAAAGCTGGAACTGCACGGTGGTTGAGCAGTTAGTTGTCTGTGGCAATGTGTGTGTGTGTGTGTGTGTGTGTGTGTGTGTGTGTGTGTGTGTGTGTGTGTGTGTGTGTGTGTGTGTGTGTGTGTGTGTGTGTGTGTGTGTGTGTGTGTGTGTGTGTGTGTGTGTGTAGTCACCTAGTTGTACATACCTACTTGTGCTTGCAGGGGGGTTGAGCTTTGGCTCTTTGGTCCCGCCTTTGTGTGTATGTATTGAACACTATTGTGTGTCATTAGCCAATTTTTCGTTGAATTTTTTTTTTAGATCCTAAAGTGACGGCATGTTTTGCTCGGCCGCCTGTTACCAAATGAGTTTCATGAATTTTATTTATTTCTGGTGATAAGAGCGTGGAGATCTGAGACTGACAGTCTGTTAGTTAGTTAGTTTAGTTCATTTTATGCACCCCATACCCATCTTGTGGGCGGTAGTGGAAAGGGTTACAGAGGCACATAATGGGCTCAGGGACTGAACCCCACAATTCATTTAGCTAAGCAAGTTACAATCTTGATGAGCTAGTTACAAAATTCACTATAAGTCATCACATCAACAATGGGTTCGAGATCGACAGTCTGTGCAAAGGGATCATGTATTTACCCGACAGTGCAGGCGATGAGTCACAATAACGTGGCTGAAGTATGTTGACCAGACCACACACTAGAAATTGAAGGGACGACGACGTTCGGTCCGTCCTGGACCATTCTCAATTCGATTGTCTTGAGAATGAGTCCAGGACGGACCGAAACGTCGTCGTCCCTTCAATTTCTAGTGTGTGGTCTGGTCAACACCCGACAGTGCTTTGCACCTCACGTTTGGTACTGTATTACTAGAGAGCTCGAGGGGACTCTTTTTTTTTTTCCTGTAAACTATCTGAATGAGACTCGCGACTCCACACGGCCTAGCCTGACCTCTTCGATGTTTGGGGCTATACCTGCGCTCTCGCGTAACACATCCTTTTTTGGCGTAAAAATTCCTAACGCCAGAGATGAATTAAAACTCATGGTGATCCGCGAAACTGACGTGATCTCACGTTTTCTATTCTTGGTTCCTCGGTTAAGTTAGGTTCGGGCAATTTAGTACATCATTTTAGCGACGTTGGGAATGCTCGGGAGGAGAGGCAGGGTAAGTGTGTGATGACTGAAGAGTGTTAAGGAAATAAATTAACACTATATTTAAGTTCCCAATTTTTTATCATTTCAGTTACACTATTTTTTCATTTGTTTAAATTAGAATTGTGGCATTAAAAAGTAGAGTTTATTATTATTGATTTTTTTTACTTTTTATAATCTAGTTTATGCAGACAACGTGCATAAATTAATCTCCAAAATTCAGTGTGTTTCAAATACACCATCAGTATGAAATTTCTGTATTTCCGCACAAATTATTATATTCATAAATGGAACTTCCTTTGGTGACTGGGGGGGAAGAGGTCTTTCTCGCTCGTTTTGGGGGGGGGGAGATGATTTCGGGGCTGAACTTGGTGAACCACGTTAATTATTGCATATCGATTTTAAATTTGTTGTGAACAACATAAGAGGCTCTTCACCTTACGCGTCTTGGATAACTAACATTTTTATTTATATAAACTACAAACAATTTTGGCTATAAATCCTTTGCGTCAAGAATTTAGATGGGAAAATCTCTACGAACATCGGAGAGTGGTTCGTCCCCTGTCTGAAGCCGCCCCCCATCACCTCATAAACTTCACTCCTAAAAAAATTTAATTGAAAACAATTGTCAGCAAACATATGTTTACTCTGTGTCGCCCTCTTGATGGTATAGTGTCTTCCAGCGGGTGCTAGAGCAGTGCTCAGGAGTATATCTCTTGGTGCTAGAAAGCTCTCACTCAAGAGTCCCTCACAGCAGTGTCCCAATATCCTCTCTTATACCTCAGGTATATCTACTATATACCTCAGGAACCAAAATGTTACTATATATAAGGGGAGCTTGAACCCTACATATTAAGGGAGCTTGAACCCTACATATTAAGGGAGCTTGAACCCTACATATTAAGGGAGCTTGAACCCTACATATAAGGGAGCTTGAACCCTACATATTAAGGGAGCTTGAACCCTACATATTAAGGGAGCTTAAACCCTACATATTAAGGGAGCTTGAACCCTACATATTAAGGGAACTTGAACCCTACATATTAAGGGAGCTTGAACCCTACATATTAAGGGAGCTTGAACCCTACATATTAAGGGAGCTTGAACCCTACATATTAAGGGAGCTTGAACCCTACATATTAAGGGAGCTTAAACCCTACATATTAAGGGAGCTTGAACCCTACATATTAAGGGAACTTGAACCCTACATATTAGGGGAGTTTGAACCCTACATATTAGGGAAGCTTGAACCCTACATATTAAGGGAGAACCCTACATATTAAGGAAGCTTGAACCCTACATATTAAGGGAGCTTGAAACCTATATATTAAGGGAGCTTGAACCCTACATATTAAGGGAGCTTGAACCCTACATATTAAGGGAGCTTGAACCCTACATATTAAGGGAGCTTGAACCCTACATATTAAGGGAGCTTAAAACCCTACATATTAAGGGAGCTTGAACCCTACATATTAAGGGAGCTTGAACCTACATATTAAGGGAGCTTAAACCCTACATATTAAGGGAGCTTGAACCCTACATATTAAGGGAGCTTGAACCCTACATATTAAGGGAGCTTGAACCCTACATATTAAGGGAACTTGAACCCTACATATTAGGGGAGTTTGAACCCTACATATTAAGGGAGCTTGAACCCTACATATTAAGGGAGCTTGAACCCTACATATTAAGGGAGCTTGAACCCTACATATTAAGGGAGCTTGAACCCTACATATTAAGGGAGCTTGAACCCTACATATTAAGGGAGCTTAAACCCTACATATTAAGGGAGCTTGAACCCTACATATTAAGGGAGCTTGAACCCTACATATTAGGGGAGTTTGAACCCTACATATTAGGGGAGCTTGAACCCTACATATTAAGGAAGAACCCTACATATTAAGGGAACTTGAACCCTACATATTAGGGGAGTTTGAACCCTACATATTAAGGGAGCTTGAACCCTACATGTGAGTGGAGTATGAACCTGTATAAACAGCCTCGGCTGACCGCCTCCCACAAGCGCCACACACACAACTCTGATTTCAATCTGAGCCAGCTGACAAAGAAGGTCGAAATAGATTTCAAAGGTGCAATTTCGAAGCATCAAGTGTGTGTGTGTGGGTGTGAGAGTTCTGTGTGTGGGCGTTCTGAGTGCGCGTGTAGGTGTTTAGGTGCTTTAGTGTGTGGGTGTTTGACAGTGGGGAGTCAGGAGAGAGAGAGAGAGAGAGCGAGAGAGAGAGAGAGAGAGAGAGAGAGAGAGAGAGAGAGAGAGAGAGAGAGAGAGAGAGAGAGAGAGAGAGAGAGAGAGAGAGAGAGAGAGAGAGAGAGAGAGAGAGAGCGAGCGAGAGAGAGAGAGAGAATGCGTAGGTATAAATGTCTGCTTGGACGCATAAAACTCAAGATGTACTCACCTAGTTGTGTGTGTGGTGTGTGTTTGTGTATTTACCATTTGTGCCAGCAGGATCGAGATGTTAGCTCTTGGGCCCGCCTTTCTATCGGTCGATTTTCTTATGTTAAATATGTCGTCCTAACTTCCCACATATTTTTGTCTTCTATCTCTCTCTCACACACACACACACTCTGAAGAAGCAGCCCGTAGCAACAGTCTAATTCCCAGGTATCTATTTACTGATAGGTGAACAGCTGAATTAGATGAAAGAAACTCGGCCCATTTGCTTCTGCTTCAACATGAAATCGAACCCGGGCTCTTAGGACTGCGACCCCCGAGCGCTGTCTACTCAGCCGCGCCCCTCCCCCACCCTTGTGTACTCACCTAGTTGTACATCAGTATAATATCTGATGTAGCAGAATACAACCTCATGAAATATGTGCTTGAATGTACACATGAGGCCTCTTGTGTATAATCCTGTGACCTATGAGGCCGTGAGGGCGAGCAGCACCTCGCTCTTATAAGACATTGTCGAATTACCCAGGTGAGGCAAAATTGAATATTTTATCAATAAAGGTGTTAATACAAATAATAGATGGGTGCGAGTGTGTGAAATGAAACAGGGCGTGCGTGGGCGTGCGAGGGCGTGCGTGGGCGTGCGTGGGCGTGCGTGGGCGAACCTTCAGATGTTGGAAGGACATAAAGAGGAGAGTCGGCTATGCGTGGGAGGCACCAGAACTGGGAGAGAGAGAGAGAGAGAGAGAGAGAGAGAGAGAGAGAGAGAGAGAGAGAGAGAGAGAGAGAGAGAGAGAGAGAGAGAGAGAGAGAGAGAGAGACAGACAGACAGACAGACAGACAGACAGACTATGGGAGACGTCCACAGTTTTAGATACTGGGAGTGGAACAATACGTTAACCTTCAGGAGATGAGGTCTCGGGGAAGATTCATCAAACCACTTAGATTCACTCAACCACTTACGAAACCTGTACATCGTTCCTCTCCCACTACCATTTCTATAATAAAACCATCACCTTTTTAATGCGATCAGTTCTCATAAGCTTTGTCATGTTCTTGTTCACCTGTGGCCCTCAAGTTGTGAACAATGTTGTTGTTGTTAAAGATTCGCTACCTGGAACAAAAAGTTCCAAGTAACACGGGCTATGGTGAGCCCGTAGATGTGAACAATGATTCACATGTTGTAATGAGGAACATCCCTGGAAACACAAACCGTAAATGTCTTTATTTTCCGCTTGTTACAACTTGTAATAAAGTTGTTACATCTTGGCTTAACGTGTTTATGACGTATTAGAACGTTGTTACAACGTGTTATATTGGTTGTTATAACTGGTTAGGAGGTGTTAAAACTTGTTCGAACGTTGTACCAACGTTGTAGTTACGGTGTTTTTTTGGCGGATATGCTCCAGCATAATCCCATGCTGTAGTAAGGAGCATATGCTCCACTTACACAAACGTGCTGTAGTAAGGAGCATATGCTCCACTTACACTGACGTGCTTTAGGAAGACACACATGCTCAACAAAGTCCCATATATAACCCCTTAGGCCTATGTACCAGGTTCCACATGCTCCCGTTAGATCTATGAGCTCTTCTAAAACCTCTACGCTCCTTTAAGACCCCATAATCTATTTTAATACCCATATGCTCCTCTCTAAGATTCATTTGATCTTCCAAGTATCATATGCTCTCAAGAACTTGTTGTTTGTGTTGTTTGTGTTGTTTGTGTTGTTTGTGTTGTTTGTGTTGTTTGTGTTGTTTGTGTTGTTTCGCTGATATTTTGGATGATGAAAATTATGATGATTTTGTTTTTTCTTTATAATTTTTAATTTTTATTTTTGGGATGATAAAATTTTTGCTATTACTTTTTTTTACAATATTGTTGTTGTTGTTGTACGGTGTTTCAGTGTGTTCCTTCTCCTTCTCTTCCTCTGAGTAAATAGGTACCTGGGTGTTAGTCAGCTGTCACGGGCTGCTTCCTGGGGGTGGAGGCCTGGTCGAGGATCGGGCCGCGGGGACACTAAAAAGCCCCGAAATCATCTCAAGATAACCTCAAGATTACCTCCTCTTCCTGTCCCTCCTCCTCCTTCTGCTCCTCCTCTCTTCTTCAACTATCTCCCATATATTCCGTCTCCTCCACCCTACTTCGGGTCGCCCAACCTTCAGGCACTCCCCCCCCCCCACAGTTCCTCTCTTATCCAACCCCACCCCCCCCTTCCCCCTTCTCTCCCCCCCCCACCCCCCCCTTCCTCCCCTTCTCTCCCCCCCCCACCCACCCACCCTTCCCTTCTTCACTCCTGTAAGCAACTGCGCAGTGGGCGAGCAGGATCGATCCCAAGACACCGCTCAAGAGGTAGTACTCTTCCTCTGGAGGAGGAGAAAGAGGAGGGGAGGGAGGGAAGAGAGAGGGGAAGGAATGGAGAACAGGGGGGAAGATGGGAAAAGGGGAAGAGAGGAAGCGATGGAATAGGAGGAAGGGGAAAGGCGAGAAGGGGGTAAGAAAATAACGCGACGGAGAGGGGGGGTGGAGGGAACAAACAGGTGAAAGCGTTAAGCCATTACGACTATATAGCACTTGGAAGGGATAAGGATAAGGATTTGGGATGGGACGGGGGGGGGGCAAGGAATGGAGGGGGAGGAGGATAGGAAAGAAAGTGTCATAAAAACGTGAAAGGATATACAGGGACAAAAAAAAGGGATAAAGGCTAGGGGAAGAGAGAAAAGTAGAAAATAGTGGGGGGGGGGGTCGCCCTTAGTATGGAGACAAAATAAAGATGAGGCAATAAGAGAAACTGGAGAAGGAAGAGGCCAGAGAGAAGTGAAGTGGTAGGGGGGGGGGGGGTAACAGACGTGGGAGAGAGGGAGAGAGGGAGGGGGCGGCAGGAGGGGAGCTAAGGGAGGAGGGGAGAGAGAAGACGTTTTGCAAGTTGGAGGTCAAATAAGGTCATGCGTAAAGGGGGGCGGCCAGGACGGGGGCGGTGGGCCTAGTGAGCGGTCCAGGGGTTAGAAGTGAGGGTTAGAAGTGAGGGAGGAAGACTCTGACAGTGGCAGGAGGTGAAGAAAAGTGAGGGGGGGAAGTGAGGGGTGAGGGGGGGAAGTGAGGGGTGAGGGGAGGAAATGAGGGGCGAGGGAGGGGAAGTGAGAGGTGAGGGGTGAGGGGGGAAGTGAGGGGTGAGGGGGAAAGTGAGAGGTGAGGGGAGGAAATGAGGGGCGAGGGAGGGGAAGTGAGAGGTGAGGGTGAGGGGGAAGTGAGGGGTGAGGGGGAAAGTGAGAGGTGAGGGAGGAAATGAGGGGCGAGGGAGGGGAAGTGAGAGGTGAGGGGTGAGGGGGAAGTGAGGGGTGAGGGGGAAAGTGAGAGGTGAGGGGAGGAAATGAGGGGCGAGGGAGGGGAAGTGAGAGGTGAGGGGTGAGGGGGGGAAGTGAGGGGTGAGGGGGAAAGTGAGAGGTGAGGGGAGGAAATGAGGGGCGAGGGAGGGGAAGTGAGAGGTGAGGGGTGAGGGGGGAAGTGAGGGGTGAGGGGGAAAGTGAGAGGTGAGGGGGTAAACAGTAAAGAATGGAAGAACATGCAGTCGACGGGTTTTATTTTAAGAGAAGTGAGGGGACGAACTGAAGGGAGAGGGGGAGGTGTGAGAGGGGAGGGGAGAGGGAGAGGGAAGAGGGGGAGGTGTGAGGGGACGTGGAGCTCAGGGAAGAAAGGGAAGCAGAGAGAGACAGAAGAAACCATCAGAATATTTGAGATAAACAAAAATAGATTAAGACAAAACGAATAACAGTTTGAGGGACAGACAACGAAGAAAAAGATAAAGAAAGATTATGAACGTTTATATATTTCCTCTTCAGTCGAATTTTGTTTCGTTAAAAATATCTTATGAATAATATACTTTATAATATACTTGTATATTATATTGGCAGTTTTTATCGTGGGCTTTGTGTGTGTACTCACCTAGTTGTGATTGCGGGGGTTGAGCTCTGGCTCTTTGGGCCCGTCTTTTAACTGTCAATCAATTAACTGGTCCCCTCCCCCAAACTCTCACACACACACCAAGGAAGCAGCCCGTAGCAGCTGTCTAACTCCCATGTACCTATTTACTGATAGGGGAACAGGTACATCAGGGTGAAAAACTCTGCCCATTTGTTTTCTTTCCCGCAAAACATGCAAATCAATCATGAAAGGTTGCAAGGCAACTGCAGGGGCACCTGCCGCTGCCTACAATTCTTCTTGAATACCGCCAACACCCCCCCCCCCAACCTCTTCCCTCGAACCCTCAAAACCCATGTACGCAGCCCCCTTCAAGCTGCAGAGTGACCGGATGTTGCAAAGCGCAGAGATCGTGCAATGCTCCCAGAATGCGCACTGTGTGTGTATATTCCGAGTAGTGCGCATCTATCACCACCGTCTGCGGCTACGTAACACTAAACATAACGTTAACTAAAAGCTTTACTTCAATCTAAGAATGGTAAAATAATGTTGTGCGTTTTCTGGTTGCTAACGAGGTTGCGCAGACACGCTAGAGGAACCGGAGCAAGTAGACGCGAGGTCAACGTATGCAATGAGAGTGCAAAGGTGCCGACACAGGCCGTGGGGGGGAGGGGGTTGAAAGGCCGAAAAGAACCCGGTTCTGCGTATTTGTATTGTGTGTGTTGTGGGCGACTGTAAAACATCGTGGTGTTTGTGTGTGTGTGGGGGGGAGGGGGATTTTTATGGGACGAGGGTTGGGGGGGGCAGACGGGGGGTCCAGCGGGTAGTAAAGGGGGGGGGGGAGGGGAGGGACAGACGGCTGGGACCTTCGAGGGGTCCGAACTGTGGGGTGGGTGGTGGGGGTTTTAGACCCCTGCCGGACCCCGCTCGTCTGTTGCACTCTGCTTTAAGTTTCAGACCGGCCGCTAAGCCTCACGTTCCCCGGGCACTTTATTTTGGCCGAGGAAGATTACCTCGGGTGCAGGATGTGCCGACACACAGCCCAAGCCCCTGACAGGAAGGGAAGTGACGACGTCTCTGTCCGTTCTCGACCATTATTAAAGTTGTGTAAAGTCTAATTTTGTCCAATTTTCAGTCACTATTGTGACGTAGGGCCTACAGAAGAGTCATTTTTTCCAAAGTCTTCAAGTGAGAGACGTTTAAAAACGAAGGAAGGAGGGAGGGAGGGAGAGAGGGAGAGAGGGAGGGAGAGAAAGAGAGAAGGAAGGGAGTGAGGGAGAGAGAAAGAGACGGATAGAGAAATTTCGAGACACCTCAGGGCCTGGTCACCTGAGAGAGTAGTCACGTATTTACCCCCCCCCCTACCCCCTTCCCCTCCAATCATTAGTCACATTATCTAAACAACATTAATTAATCGAATCCCCCCAAAAATGGGACAATTTCCGCTCTAAGCTTATCATTTCCAAGGTTACATTTTGGTTCACTTTAATCAATTGTTCCCTCACCTTCCCCACTCTCCCTCCCAAAAAAGGGTCCTCACCACCGCCTCCCTTGCTTGCTTGCTTGCTTGCTGCGGTCTGACTGTCTGGCGGCAGGAGAGTCTGGCACAACCAGCTTAGAGAGTGGCGCAGTCGTGGGAGGGGGGGGCGGAGGTTGGGGGTATAGTGGGGGGCGCTAAGAGCGAGATATAGGGGAGAGGAAGGGGGGGGGGAGTAAAAGAGTAAAGAGGTGGAAGGTGGAAAGGTGGATGGAAGTAGGTTGTGTAAACGGGGGGAGAGAGAGAGAGAGAGAGAGAGAGAGAGAGAGAGAGAGAGAGAGAGAGAGAGAGAGAGAGAGAGAGAGAGAGAGAGAGAGAGAGAGAGAGAGAGAGAGCAGCACATAAGGTTCCAGGAAGGTGGTGGTGGTGGTGGTGTGCTACACTAGGATACTCCGCCTGAGGCTTCCGGAACCCTCTGGGGACGAAGCCTGCGCCACCACGCGCGCCGCGTCACACACACACACACACACACACACACACACACACACACACACACACACACACACACACACTCGATCATACACTCCAGCTGCAAGGTGTTGTGTACCTGATCCTCAAGCACCAGGGGAGTGTATTAGACGGATTTACTGTCTCGTTGTTTATGTCTGTGTGCTGTCTGTTGATCAGTTCTGTCACTTTCATTGTAGCCTCTCACGACTGATTGATTGCTCTCTCTCTCTCTCTCTCTCTCTCTCTCTCTCTCTCTAGTTTGGGCAGCAGTTGAGAGGTCTCAATGTTTCCCATTTTTTATATTATCGACCAGCGTCAAAATTTTGATGCTTTAGTGAAATAAAAAAATCAGAATATGCACGCTGTCTCTAATTGATAAGCTTCTGGTCACCGGGCTCTTATGAATCGTCTCTACACCACGCCTACCACCACCCACACGCCCACGACCAGCCCACCACCCACACGCCCACGGCAACTTGCTCACTATTTCTTAAACGTCCAAAGCTAGCTTCCATGGCCACCCGCCTCCACGAATCCCGCCCCGTCAGTCACATGCGCGTTCGTGAATACACGCAGCACATGCACACACAATTCCATCACGCTTTCCCACACAAAACGACACAAACATACCCCTCCACCACACACACTGCCCCACGACTTCAAGCACTGCCGGACACACTGGCGACATAGAACCCAGTGCAAACTTACTCACGCACGCCACCTACCGCAATCAAGCAATCGCAAACACCCCGTCAAAGACGGTGCTTAAGCCTTAATACTCAACATGTAACCCATCAACACATTCACATATTGCAATAAAGGCTGAAGTATACCAACGATCCACCCATAGTTGCAGTCGCCTTCAACTCACCACTAAGCTCCTTCTTAAGACAAAAGTGACAACAACACCACATCTTAGACGGAAATGTTCCTTATCAAACTGCCCCCTAAACATAGAGTGTGGTTAGACAATGATGATAATGTGATGATTAACACTGGCACCAAAACCGCTGTTCAAAGCCTAAGCCACTAAGCCACCAGCCAATGAAAATCTCGATCAAAAAATAAATCATAGTTACCGAGGTCTTTAGAGAGACGCAGACTGTAGATGTCAACACTATAGTCAACCACGAAGAACTTTATAGTTCTTTGATTTGAATTTGAGTTTGAGTCCAATTTGACCACAAATTTCCTGCAGGAAAAGTTCCCTCTAACACATCAGCTGGCTGACACGGTGACGACAGAAGCCACTCAGCTTGACTACAGACTTCACCAAGGGGGGCAAAAACGAACATTGGAATTTCAATTAAATACAAAAAAGTCTAATAAATCATCAAGTGTGTTAAGAAATGCGCAAATATCAATGTCGTACCTTTTGAAGCACAGGAAAAACATTCAATGTATACACAACCCACTCCAATACACGGCTCCCCCCACCCCCACCCATTTATACACACGTCTCCATAACCCATCACTTCATCCCTCACTCCCACTCCCGCCCCCCTACACACATACGATCCTATACACACACACGCTTCAACTAAAAAAAAAAAATGCTGCACACTCCTATCCACATCCCTCAGTGCAGCCACGCCCCCTTCCCCATATAAACACGCCCATATTTCCCCTCCACAGGCACACACACACACACGTGCGCTGTCAACTCAGCCTGATAGCGCTGGGGATTCGTAGTCCAGGGTCCGGGGATCGATCCCCGGTGGAGGCGGAAACAAATGGGCAGTTTCTTTCACCTTGGTGCCCCTGTTCACCTAGCAGTAAATAGGTACCTGGGAGTTAGACACCTGTTATGGGCTGCTTCCTGGGTGTGTGTGTGTGGGGGGGGGGGGAACAAAATTAGTTAGTTAGTAGTTAGTAACAGTTGATTGATTGACAGTTGAGAGGCGGGACCAAAGAGCCAGAGTTCCACCCCCCCCCCCCGCAAGGACAACTAGGTGAGTGCACACACTCATGGCAGAGTGGACAGCGTTCGGAAATCGTAGTCCAAAGGGCCCGGGTTCGACTGCAGTCAAGGTAGAAACAAATTGGGAGTTTCTTTCCCCTAATTCGTCTGTTCACCTAGCAGTAAATGGGCACCTGGAAGTTAGACAGCTGCTCGAGGCTCCATCTTAGAGATCTGTGTATATGTGAGAGAAATATATGTAGTAGATATGATAAAGAAAAATTGGTCAGGAGTCAGTGCATTAAAGTACTAGACTGTAACGGGGGGTGGGGGGGAAATAGCTCTATCTTGTCCATTATTTCCACCCCCCAGTTAACTAACGAGGCCGGGGGAACAGCTCTCTCTAGTCCGTTATCCCGTCCCCAGTTAGCTAACTATTCTAGAGCACCCTCCAGAGTTCCTAAGGCAACCTCTCTCGTTCAACACCTTGTAACCTAGGTATTTGACTACCTAGGTGCTAAGACTACAAGGCGCCGTCACTTGATCAGTTACCCGAAACTCTAGAGAGAACTCTAGAATACAGAATCATTGCCACAAACGTATAAGAGAAAACGAGAGGAAAGAAATGAATAGTGAAGTAATTAGTGAGGGTTTGGGGTGAGAGGGAGAGAGGTGGGAGGGGCAGGAGGGTCATTAGTTTGAAAGTGAGAGTTTAGAGAAGGGTGGAGGGAGAGGTGTAGATAGGTAGAAGGAGAAGAGTAGATAGTAGAAGTAGACGTAGAAGAGTAGATAGTAGAAGACGAAATGCTGCCACCATCCATTCATGATCATTACATACAAGACAAGGAATGGAACTTGCCTGTATCACAAAATTCTCAAAGGATGTTATCATGAGTTCATTATTAGTATGTTCCCTCTGTACCATGTATCAACTCCTTAAAATCAGGGAACCAATAATCCCCGAGGCTTTCGCTCACCTCCCTCAACTCAAAGCTCTAGGGCACAAAGTTAAACACAATTTAAATAATAAATTCATAATTATATTTCCATGAAGTATCATAATTTAGCAATTCAATTAAAATGTTCCAGTTAATATGCAAAGTGAGTCATCATCCAAGAATTCGAGAACCCTACAACTTGACTGCCCCTGATCATCACACAAACATATGTAAACACGACCAAGTCACCTCACTGTTCACTCACCGAGGACGGAGTCTAAGTTGAATAGAGAGGGGGGGGGGGGGTCTGTAGCTTGACAGAGACTGTCTCGCCCCCTGCCGGCCGCAGCCTCCCTGATAGGGCTGTCTTCTCTCTGCTCTCCTGGCTCGTCTGCTGCTCTGTCTGTTAATGCTTAATGCTCGATAGCTCTCCGAGTTTATATTGGGGAACCTAGTAGCTAACTCCGCCCACAATAGATAGCCTCCGGCACTACCAAGCCACTCCTTAAACGTCGGCATGTTTGAAGGCTACCAGACTACAATTATCAGCTTAGCGGAAGCAAGGTGGAAATTCTCATGATCTGACCTCAGGTCACTTGAGGTCATTAACGCTTTGAGGTGTGAGATCTCAGGCAGACAACTGGCGCCTCTCAGATCCTTGTCTGTGACTCATGTACTCTATATATATTTTAAAAATAACCTAACCCAAACACTTTTACAGTGTTACATCTCCCCTTCTCCCCGAAATAAAGTTTTTGCAACACTGCTAAAGCAAGCTAGCTGTGTGCAACAACTTTATTAACGAAAAAAAAATACATCCTAGCTAAACAATATACATCATCCTACTCTAAAAAATGAAATATGTAGACAGACGTCCATTGTCTCTGGCTGGGCGACGTCACTGCTTGGTCTTGTAGATAATCCTGTACCACATTTCTTCAACACAACTGCCTCCGTCGCTTCTCCGTCGTTAACGCACAACAACACTTGGTCAACCCGAAAGCCGTTACTACTTGAACTGCGCTCAGGACCGTGGAATTCGGTTGTCCCAGCTGATCTGTAATTGGCCCTACGTCAGTCACCATGAGAGACGTATATTGGGGTTCTTCACAGCTATAGGGACTACAAGTTTCGAGACCTTCATATAGTTGCCAACAGTAGAAATCCCATCCTACTCTTCTTCCTCCCTGTTGCTCCAGCACGCCTCCTTCAGAGAGCTACTTCTGACAGCCACATCAAGTCCGCACGACACAGGATGAATCACTCAACAGAGCAACATGCTTGCAGGAGGGGCGGCCAGTTAAGGCAAACGATCCTGTCTTGCAATTACGCTCCATGCAATGATGCTGACACCAGCGAGGGACACTAGGCATCGTGTCTCACTCAGCTTGTCTTATCTTCTTCTCTTCTTTCTTCTCTCTTCTTTCTTCTCTCTTCCTCCTTCTTCTCTCTTCTTCTTCTCTCTTCTTCTCTCTTCTTTCTTCTTTCTCTCTCTCTCTTCTCTTTCTTCTCTTCCTCTTCTTCTCTCTCTTTCTCCTCGTCACTCTCTCTTTCTCTCTCTTCTTTCTTCTCTCTCTCTCCCTCCTCCCATGGGTCTTTTGACAAGCGACCTGGGGTCCATTGGGGTCCGTCCGTCCTGGGGTCCATCCTGGGTAGACCGATGTTGGTGGGACAGACTGGAGTCGTTGTTGCTCCTCTTCCATCTTTACTGGGTCGTCTGGGGGTCGTCTGCAGAACGACCTGGGGTCCACTGGGTAGACCAATGTTGACCGACCGAGAGGGCTGCATCTTGGGGTCCCCTGGGGTGGTGGTGGTGGTGAAGCCATGACCTCCAGGTAGTGGGCTAGTCGTGGTGGTGGTGATAAACGCCCCTGAGTGTGGTACACAGCAGCCGTCTCTCTCTTCTGCATATGCGTCGCGCCTCTCCTCTGGCTCCCACCTGTGGATGAACATAAAGGCGACAATACCCGTGTTCCATGCTGTTGTGTGACCCTGTAGTTTGTATAGGGTTCACACAGTCCAATTATAAGCTCTCCTCCTGGCAACAACTACACTTAAATTTTTTTAAAATAATCCAATTAACACTGAATGATACTGACTTGGTGGAACATAAGACAATAACAGAGGAAAGTTAGAGAAGAGAGAGTAAGGTCATCACTACTTTTAACTTGTCACAAAAAAAAATCAAAACTAATAGACAAAACAATAGCCTAAACTTAACTGTACCGTTCCTAATCTTAAGTACATAAACCGCCGTTACTCCCACCCTTAACCTACAGCCACCTACGTGACCCAGAGTGTCTCCCTAGCTTCTCCGCCGGTCAACAACTCAAAACTGTTGCCACCCCTGTGACCAGACTATCTAACGTCGAGCGTCCCCAACGTGAAGTCTACTGACATACTAAGCCTCCCCCTAGCATGCTGTACAATACCAGTACACCTCGGGTTATTGCGTTCAAATGGAGTAAAACAGTCGATCGCAATAATCTGAGCAGAACCACTACAAACTACTTAAAATCTATTTAAGAACTATACCTGCCACTCCCCACTGACCTGGAGACCAGCGGTGGCTGGGTGTCCCCGTGGGACATGCGAGGTCACCTGTCACACTCAGCTGACCTGCACTACCAACACCGCTAAGTTCCCAAATCGCCAAATCTTATTACTAACATAAATCACTACACACGCAAGTTCTGGTGAACATTCCCTGAACTACACAAAACTCACAAAATCACTAAACACAACACCAGAGAATCATCATCTCCTAACCTGAAAAAAGTTCGCTAAATCGCGAATAATAAACACCTGTCAAGATCTCCCTGATAGCGCCTGAGCGGCAAAAGACACGTGGGACTGAACAATGTTAAAAGAACACCAACTACCTACAACATTGTTCAACACCGCTGCCATCATTGTAACGGGGGGTGGGGGAAATGGCTCTATCTTGTCCATTATTCCACCCCCCAGTTAACTAACGAGGCCGGGGGAAACAGCTCTCTCTAGTCCGTTATCCCGTCCCCAGTTAGCTAACTATTCTAGAGCACCCTCCAGAGTTCCTAAGGCAACCTCTCTCGTTCAACACCTTGTAACCTAGGTATTTGACTACCTAGGTGCTAAGACTACAAGGCGCCGTCACTTGATCAGTTACCCGAAACTCTAGAGAGAACTCTAGAATACAGAATCATTGCCACAAACGTATAAGAGAAAACGAGAGGAAAGAAATGAATAGTGAAGTAATTAGTGAGGGTTTGGGGTGAGAGGGAGAGAGGTGGGAGGGGCAAGGAGGGTCATTAGTTGAAAGTGAGAGTTTAGAGAAGGGTGGAGGGAGAGGTGTAGATAGGTAGAAGGAGAAGAGTAGATAGTAGAAGTAGACGTAGAAGAGTAGATAGTAGAAGACGAAATGCTGCCACCATCCATTCATGATCATTACATACAAGACAAGGAATGGAACTTGCCTGTATCACAAAATTCTCAAAGGATGTTATCATGAGTTCATTATTAGTATGTTCCCTCTGTACCATGTATCAACTCCTTAAAATCAGGGAACCAATAATCCCCGAGGCTTTCTCACCTCCTCAACTCAAAGCTCTAGGGCACAAAGTTAAACACAATTTAAATAATAAATTCATAATTATATTTCACATGAAGTATCATAATTTAGCAATTCAATTAAAATGTTCCAGTTTAATATGCAAAGTGAGTCATCATCCAAGAATTCGAGAACCCTACAACTTGACTGCCCCTGATCATCACACAACATATGTAAACACGACCAAGTCACCTCACTGTTCACTCACCGAGGACGGAGTCTAAGTTGAATAGAGAGGGGGGGGGGGTCTGTAGCTTGACAGAGACTGTCTCGCCCCTGCCGGCCGACAGCCTCCCTGATAGGGCTGTCTTCTCTCTGCTCTCCTGGCTCGTCTGCTGCTCTGTCTGTTAATGCTTGATGCTCGATAGCTCTCCGAGTTTATATTGGGGAACCTAGTAGCTAACTCCGCCCACAAATAGATAGCCTCCGGCACTACCAAGCCACTCCTTAAACGTCGGCATGTTTGAAGGCTACCAGACTACAATTATCAGCTTAGCGGAAGCAAGGTGAAATTCTCATGATCTGACCTCAGGTCACTTGAGGTCATTAACGCTTTGAGGTGTGAGATCTCAGGCAGACAACTGGCGCCTCTCAGATCCTTGTCTGTGACTCATGTACTCTATATATATTTTAAATAACCTAACCCAAACACTTTTACAGTGTTACAAGACAACGGGTAGGTAGAGAGGTGGGGCCCAAGAGCTAGCAGCGCAATCTTACAAATAATAAACACTCACGCTCCGACAGAGTTTTATTTGAATTAATAACTAGCGAAATGGCGGTGGCTGATAGATTCCTCGGTAGTATAGTGGTGAGTATCCCCGCCTGTCACGCGGGAGACCGGGGTTCGATTCCCCGCCGGGGAGGAATGTTTTTTGTTTTTTAGAGACAGGTATAAGAATAAAAGAAAATTACAGGGGGGGGACTTTGTTACTGTTAGATGAATAGAAGCATCAGGTGAAAGAAACTCTGCCCGATTGTTTCAGTTTCCACTGGGAATCGAACCCGGGTCTCAGGAGTGTGAATCGTGGTAGACATAATTAGGTAAGCGAAAGAAACCTCCCCCCTCCCCCAATGCACACACACGCACACGCACACACACACACACACACACACACACACACACACACACACACACACACACACACACACACACACACACACACACACACACGTGCCAACTTGTTTGTCCTTGACTTCTCGGGTATCGATCTGGTTACGTATTCCTTCCCGCCCCCCCAACAGGGAAGCGCCCCCCCCCCTCCCGCCGCCCCTCCATCTCCCTAAAACGGGCCCCCGGTCCCCTGTAGACAAGGTGCCCATCCTGCTTACACTTCCAAGCGTTGCTTCTGCTGAGTAGGCGCTCCTCCTGCTGGACTGCCTCTGTCTGCTTGTCTAGCATTACTGTCCTGTATTTATATACGCCAGCCTGCCTGCCTGCCTGCCTGCCTGCCTGCCTGCCTGCCTGCCTGTACGTCTGCCTGCCTGCCTGCCTGCCTGCCAGCCTGCCTGTCTACACGTCTGCTTGCGTAGTCATGCTTAGCCGTCTACATAAAAGCTTGTCTGTCTACTTGACTAAGCTTGCTAGACTGTAAGCCTTCGTATCCTGTCTAATCCTGCCTGCTATCTGATGTTTACCTGCTTGGCGTCTAGTCTCTCATCCTGCTTTACTGCCTGCGTCACGTATTCTGTCATGCAGGATACAGCTATGCACCAGGGGTCATGCAGGATACAGCCATACACCAGGGTCATGCAGGATACAGCCATACACCAGGGTCATGCAGGATACAGCCATACGCACAGGTCGCGCAGCATAAGAAACAGACTTAGAAACACACGATATTCTCCCATCTATTATGTGTATCAAGGTGTAGAAAGAAGGAAAGAAAAGGGGGAGGGGAGAGACAGAGACAGAGACAGGGAGACAGAGAGAGAGAGCCGTAAAGGCGAAAAAGTTGTCAAGAGATACTAAGAAAAAAACACTACCTAAATAAAATTAAAAAAAAGTCAAAATAACGCCATTAAATGTAAGAACAGAAACCAGAATTACGACCCATATTTGTTTTTGTTTTGAATTGATTATTATTTAATCACTGTGATATCTGACCTACTTCTGGGAGCCGCGGATATCGACCCAGCAGCGCGGTAAAGCTTGAGGTAAGGGAGGGGGACACAACCTTGGCTCTTACCACCTCACACCAGAAGGATCGTTTCCCTCTGACGCTTCACCCAAAGCACAGACGCACTTGGCCAGTCAATATCAGCTGGCCAGTGGAAGGCGGAAAATGGGGCACTTGAAGCATTACTAAAATTGCGAAGAGTTCATGCCTGCCTAAGTAGGAAGCGCTAATGGGGAGGTGGGGAGTGTGTGTGTAGTGGGGAGAGAGAGGGGGAGTGTGTGTGGTGGGGAGAGAGAGTGGGAGTGTGTGTGGTGGGGAGAGGAGTCATAACAAGAAGTTCAAAAGTTTGTTAAGTTTTTAACATCCAATAGAACGGAGAAAGAGATAAGGAGCTCCATTTATGACGCAGAAGAGTTAATAACTCAAGAGGGACAGTCACCCCTGAACGTATTTTGCTTAATTACATGTGAATAGAAAATGGGAAGTATTTGGGAAACGATTAATATTGTGCCAATATTTACGAAAGGAGAAAGACAGACGCCACTGAACCACTGACTGGTAACAGTAACAGCTCGCTAGGTTTAACAAGCTGACAGCGGTCAGGAAGGAAAGAGGGTTGGACTGGATCTTCCTAAATTGTCTGGAAACTCATTCACTATTTCTCACAAACGAATCCAAAGTGAACTAGGTAAGCAGACTCGTGTACTTGGAAAAAGACCATGTTCTTTAAAGGAATACCATTCAGGAAGGATACAGTCACAGTGAGAAAGGACAGTTATTAAACAGTCTCCGTGATGTAGTGGTAAGACACTCGCCTGGCGTTCCGCGAGCGCTATGTCATGGGTTCGTATCCTGGCCGGGGAGGATTTACTGGGCGCAATTCCTTAACTGTAGCCTCTGTTTAACGCAACAGTAAAATGTGTACTTGGATGAAAAAACGATTCTTCGCGGCAGGGGATCGTATTCCAGGGACCATAGGATTAAGGACTTGCCCGAAACGCTACGCGTACTAGTGGCTGTACAAGAATGTAACAACTCTTGTATATATCTCAAAAAAAAAAAAAAAAAAAAAAAAAAGGAGATATGAGACTGAAGAGGTATCGAGTACCACAAAAGGTTGGTACCAAAACCCATCCTTTTACTAATATTCGCAAACAGCCTATCATAAGAATTATGTTGATTTATATCAATATTTACTAATAATGTTAAGTTAAGGAGATTGACAACAGTGAGAGACTGGATCATATTGCAAAAATTCTCCCAGAGTTGGCCAGAAATATGGCTTCCGGATGTTAACGCAAGCAAATGCAACGTTATGAGAATAAGAATAGGTGCGAGAAACCTAACATACAATGAAGAATGAAGGGAAAGCATCTTCGCACTTCAAAAACAAAGACTTTGGTGTATTTTTTTACCTGCATATACATTAAAAAGACAATTAAATCAAAAGCATGAATAGAGAGAGTTCTTCAAATTACAAAATAAATGACATTAAATATCAAAATTGGTCAACTTATCTTGTAGCTAAGATTTTTTGTCGCATAATTTAAAGCCGTAAATAGTTGTGAACAGAGATAATGGGACGCAAGTATATATTGTATTTTAGGAAACTTCAGAACAACCTCCACTAACAATTTACCTTTTACGTCTCCTCTTGACCTACGTTCTACTTAGTACTATGTTTTGCGCCAAAACTTTGAAAAATAATGGTCCCCCCAGCTCTATTCAAATTAAATTGAGATCCATTCTAAACAATTCTGACTGTTCCCTCAATCCGCCGCAAAAAGCTCCCTACAGTGTGTGGCTCAGTTGTTGTGTCTATAATCTTCAGAAACTGAATGTATCTCTTAACCCTGATAAAACTGTTCACTATATTCCCCCTTGGAAAGATGTGGAGGTCTCTCTGCATTATACTCCCATCAGTGTAAAACAAATGTATAACACTGACATTTTGAGATGTATAACATTAGAAGCTATTGACAGTCATCTTCAAATTCTCAAACCGACTGAATCCTATGCCTTTACTGATGGCTCTGTGCAGTTAGGCACTGGTAGAACAGGTTGTGCATGTGCAGTGTATAAAGGGAATGAAATGATCATGACTAGTACACAGAGATTGAACAACTGGGCAAGCACGACACAGACCGAGCTATTGGGTATTTATCTAGCCACTGAATACCTTAAGCTCAATGGTGGTGGAGTTATTTTCTGTGACTCTAAAAGTGCTCTGCAGTCCTTAAATAACCCATCACAATGTATGTCGGAAGTAGCTTGTAATATTAAATGGAATGTAATTTTTGCCAATGATAATAATTCTTGTATAAAATTTGTGTGGATCCCATCCCATGTTGGAGTTGAAAAACATGACTTTGTAGATCAATTGGCCAATGAGGCTTGCAGGAAAGAAAACATTGATTATGATTTTGGACTATCTAATGCAGTTATTAGAAACATACAAATTAAAGAAATTAATTCAGATTTAGAAGAACTAAGAAATGCACAGAGACCTGAAAGCTGCAGTATTAAAAGTTATGACAAGTTCTGTAATAATAGGTATTTGTATGGTCAGCACAGTAACCGGACCAGGCAATGTGATGTAGTAATCGCGCGAATTCGCCTTGGCTATAGACACATCTGGCAGGTTAGTGAGGCTGAGCCACTACCAGAATATTCAGATTGTAAACTCTGTGATAAACCTTTAATGCATTCACTAGAACACTATATTGATGAATGTGAAACCGTAAAGGACTTTAGACCTCCTGGCCTATTGTACCACCAACTGTGTAACTATTTTATTGACTCAGGTGTTCTGGACGACATCCTAACAATTTACCCAAAATTTGCTTGTCCATTTTAAAGAATGAAGAACAATTTCTACTTATATTCTAAGCTGTATCACTTATGAACCCATCCCTGCACTTGTGTGGCAGTGCACAATAGAAAGTTGTTTTCACATATCCACACATTAAAACATTGATTGTAACCGTGATATATATGTGCTTCAGCCTACAGTTTAGGCCTATTGTCTTATGTATGACCCTCTGTCCTGCGTGACAGTGAATACTAGCATTAACCTCAATTTAATAAGACTATCAAAATCCTCAGATTAGGCAAAATTGTAATTAATTTTGTCAATAAAGATGTTAATAAATAAATAGTGAGGCAGTAGCCCCAACCACCCCGTCCTCTCTAGGCACCAGTGCCAGCACGCTGCTCTTGATGTAACCCCATGAAAACCCTTGCTCACGCAGGAACTTAAACTCCTTTTTGGAATGGGCCAATTGGAGACCTTCCCAAATGTTGATCTCCACTCAGAGGCTCTCTCACGGAACTCTTAAGTCTGTCTTTAAGTAGTTCGTTGATGGTCATTTTTTTAAATGGTCAGCCAACCACTCCCTGATTATTGACAAACTTGCACCTTAACTTTGGCAGGTTCACGTATACACGAGTGGGTAGAGCCTCAGCTCTTGTGTCCCGGACTAGTGACCACCTTGCTCTGGTCTATACTTCATGGCAATACACCCTTCAATACACTTGAAAACACTTGTTAACAGAACTTCAATCTAAAATTTTGCAACATATTTTCATTTGAAGTGTTATGCCGATTTCTAGACCATTAGAGACTGCTACAATTTCTAGCTTCTTTGAAGCTCAATAGCGAGACTTTTTCCGTTCTAACTCAAAAGATTTTGTTGTATTAAGAGACTTGTTGCAATAAAAGCAAGACAAATGCCAAGAACAACAACATTAAAAGTAAAAAAAAATTGTAAACAGCATGCCAGAAGCTTCTCACAAGTCACCAAAGAGAGGAACAGTTCCCCATGAGAGGACGTATACCAATGTAAAATAGATATACAAAAAGAGAAAGAAATCTATGTAATAAACGGCCAATAAGCTTAATATCAGCAATCTAAAAAACTGTGGCAAAAAATAATCCGAGATCGGATCGTTCTGAGACATCTACAGATTAATGATTCCCAAATTAGTTTTTGAAGTGCTTAAAGAACCTCCTTGATTGCCTTTACGATATTCATAAAATGTATGATGAAAGCAATGCAGTCGATATTAATACATCCGGATTTCCAAAGAACTTCCGACAACATCTCTTGAAAATAAAGGCGTCAAGAATAGTTATATATTAAGATGGAAAGCTGGGCAACAGAAGGCAAACAGGGATCAGTGAAAGGGACCTGTTTGTTTATACATGAATGACATCGATGATGGCATGAGCAGCAGGACATCGAAATTCGCTAATGACGTCAAACTAAGGAGTATAACGCTACACTAACCCTTAGAGCGATGAGATCCAAGTTTCTCTGCCGGAAATCCTACCAGACTCCAAGCCTGACAGTTCTTGTGGTTGAAGTCTTTAGAGCTCATCATGTAATGTGATTATAGTCCTGAATAATATTATATTTGGGAAAGAAGAAAAACTGCAACAATTGTCTTAAAAATGACTGGGAAAAGGTTTTACACCAGAGATGCTGATGTTCCTTTACACGAGCCGGTACACAGAGCAGCTCACTGGGAGATACAATACAATGTGCCACTGTAAAAACATCTCAATTTATAATTAACAAGCACTTCTTGTTAATTAACATCCGCGTCTATGTTTTTAAACTTTTTTTTCCGTTTCATAAACAGTCTGGCCTGGATCAAATTGTCTGTTGCTGTTTGTAATCCACTGTACAAATGGGAGCTGCTTCGCATGGGCCAAAAGACCTTCTGAAGTTTCATTTTATTCTCATGTTCTAATTCCCATACCTCTGTCTTCTAACAGTTCAAAGCCTTTCCAAACTCCACCAACAGTAAATTAATTCCAACGATCGAGAGGTAAAATTAAGCACCATCGCAGCCCGACACGAATGCATCTCATCCCTAACATATTTGGCATTCTCTCCAGACAGCGAGTTTTTCGAGATATCAATGACTGATATTACATTTAACACAATATCCGTCATGTCGGGAAATGACACACCTATAGCCTTAAGACGGCCATTTATTCCTAATTTCCATTCCAGGAAGAATGTCACCTATGACTGGGATCCTCTCCCTTACTCCCGACACAAGCGAAAAAGAACATACCTGAAAATGAGTTGATTCCTGTCACATGATGAGCTGTTAGGAAGTCTTACCTGAAAGTGAGTTCATTCCTGTCACATGATGAGCTGTTAGGAAGTCTTACCTGAAAGTGAGTTGTTACGGCCCTATTGGGACGCAACCGGGTTCTTCTCTGATGTTATTAGAGTTTGGGAATCCGGCCCCAAGTTAGTAGAGGCTTTCAAGGGGTGTGTTCCGTAACGCAAGGTAAATTAAAGGGGGAGGGATACAAATGTTCTGATTTATATATATATTTTCACCACCACCATAAATAAATATATAACAGTCACACGGGGGTTGTAAATACACTATAATGTACAGAGTTGTCTTCCTCCGAAGACACTGGATGCTCCACGGTGCACACTTTGGGTAGCCCTGGTTCCTTCCTCCGTGGCCCACGATGAATCCTCTATGATTCTCTTGGCGAATCTACCCTGGCAACAGGCCAGCCAAATCACAGTCCCACTGGGTGCTCCGTCGTGGAGGCCTTCAACCACAATCCAGCCTGTAGCTGGCAGGTACCGATCAGCTCCGCTGTGTAGGCCACTCCACGACCGATACTAGGGTTGCAAGCCCTAGGCAGGAGCCTCGTGTGATCCCGCTGATCACTCTCCTCACTAAGCACCACAGTGGCTAGTCTCTTCCACCAGCCAGCCCCGGATAAGGCGATTCCTGATACTGCCACGTCACAGGCAGGCTAATAATCTCAACAGAGTTCGTCCGGGGATGACTCACAGCTTCTTCAGAGCAAACTCGTGAAGAGAATTGGCTGCCTTGGGTAGACTGATCCATCGTCCAATACAGCAGTCCCAGGTCGACTCTGTAATCAGATACGTCATTAGTACTGGGGACGCTCTCGGGAACCTCACTTACAGGCTTAGACACAAACGTCCACCTCTCTGCTCCATAGCTGGCGTTCACTGCTAAGCGCCACCTCACCAGAGGTCAGCAGCGGCTATGTTATGAGCTGATTAAGACGGGAATCCAGCCCCTGTGGTCTTTATCAATCAATCCCTGTGGCCGGTATATCCCGTCCTCGCTAGATAGCGTCGTCCATTTGGGGGGGGGGGGTTTCGGAAGCGGACTCACAGATGGCGTTGTCGTCACTGCTCCGTGCTCCGACGCTGGACTCGGGTCCGTAACATGAGTTCATTCCTGTCACATGATGAGCTGTTAGGAAGTCTTACCTGAAAGTGAGTTCATTCCTGTCACATGATGAGCTGTTAGGAAGTCTTACCTGAAAGTGAGTGATTCCTGTCACATGATGAGCTGTTAGGAAGTCTTACCTGAAAATGAGTTGATTCCTGTCACATGATGAGCTGTTAGGAAGTCTTACCTGAAATGGCATGAAAGCTAATTAATCCTACAAAAAAACATTAAGAACGGTGAAAATATAATAACATACAATGAAACTACAGAAGACCCATGATCCAAAGGAGGCAGATCGTATGCAAATCCATCCCAAACTCATTCATATATATGTCCAATCTATGCCTAACACTATCGATCAATCATAAGTCTACAATATCTTATAATTTATTCCACAAATTAATAACCTTGTTTCAAAACCCGTATTTACCCAGGAATTTCCCAATCCTAGACTTACACAATTTATTTCCATTGTTTCGTGTTCTGTTTGGTGGTGATCAATTTAACACCTTATTAAAATCCCCTTCGTTATGTTCTTGCCTACCGTATATATTTCAGTCATGTCACCCTTAACTCTTCGCTTTGCTAAATAATGTAAATCAAGCCTACTCAATCTCTTCATATGGAAGGTTTCTAATAACTCGGATTAACTTTGGCTTCCTTCGCTAAACGCGTTCAAGTTAATGTTTGTCCATTCATTAGTACGGCGACCAAAATTTAACTGTATAATCTGAATTGGACCTAACCAAGAATAACCAATCCAGTCTAGGATTGGCTGATGAATAACATTAACGGTTTAATTGCTAAAGTTCATGGAAATAAATACCAGTTTTATATTTGCATTATTACCAATATTTATGCATTTTTTGAGGGGTGGGGGACTAAATTCCTACTAATCATGATCCCGCAAATATATTTTTCTCACATTTTGAGTTCAAAATATCAATACTATCCAGCTGACATCTAATAGATCTATCATCAATACCTAACCTCAAAGCCCTACATTTTTCAGCATTAATCTACATCTACCAAACATTCGGCTATTTTAAAAGCCCGTCTAAATAGTCTTTAAATTATTTTGAGTTTTCTTTAAATTATTTTGAGTCACTCATAAAGAGGGAGGGGGTTTGGCGGGTGCATGGAATGGACTTTGGCCTTTGTTTACGAGGATGGGCTGATGGGTCAAGAAGCGCATCTGGGGTAACCTAGGACTGTGATTCGATTCCGTTGAACTGCTCGAAAGATTTTTTCACACGTTCTGTTTTATTTTAAATAATCATGCCCTTATCCAGCTTAAGACAGCAGCCCAATAACTCGAGCCTCTCCCTTTCTAATCAGTCTTTAACTTTGCTAAAGTCAAGGTATACATCCTCGAAATCCCTCTCACTGTTGCCCCAAATATGCTGGATTAAAATAAAAGAATCTTTGTCAAACACAAAACGAATTAAGACCATGTTGTGAATCATTTTTAATCTCTGTTTTTCAAGATGCAGATGAATGACTTTTACGATTCAAGTAATTTTCCTCACAATGAAAGTTCAGCTAATTGACCGATAATTCGATGCAATTTCTCTACCTACCGACCTTAAAAGTTGACCAAATTAGCAACACTCCACGACTCAGGTACTCTGCCCGAGCCTAATGATTATTAAATATTTAAGACAGAGGGGGGGGGGGGTTACTAAGCTCTTGTTTAGGTTCTGTAATCACCCTGTGAACACTTTGTCTGGCCCTGGGGACTTGTCTAGCTATAATTTTTCCTATCCGTTTAATAACATGCTCCCTGGTAACCACTAAACAAGTCAGTGTGACCTCCTCACTATCTACAATGTTCAGCATAATTCTAAATTCTTCTCTAGTAAATACAGAGACAAAAATACTCTAAAATACTACTAATTTCGTTGACATTACCAAGACATTTACTGACTTGTTTTCATTATTCTTTGTTTACTACGGCAGGAAAACCCCTTTAGGGTTTGTCCTTGTACTTCGTTGTTTGTTTTGGCTTATTTCTTAATTTTTACATTTCTAACTAGTTTGTCATTATGATGTTCTGGATTAACTTGTTTAAAAATAGATCTTTTTGCACAAAGTTATATTTTAACTATAGGGTCATTTAGTCCCCAGGTTGTCCATTTTCATTCGAACTAATTAAAAGGTAAATTAAAAGGTCCTGTTAAGGCAGCGTCTGGGATGCTCTCGGACGCAGGTTCGAATCCTCGTCACGGCCCTTGTGGATTTGTTCATAAATTAAAAGGTATACTGGGGCTCCTGGGCTTTATTAAGAATATTAACAAAAAATTAATTTGAATTACAATTCAAATAAGGGTGACGTAATAAGGGTAATCCCTTGTCACGTCACCCTTAATGCATTTACATCCTCTTGTACCACAAACCAGTCCCAATGCCTCTGTCCACCCAGCAGTAAATAGGTACCAATGAGTTAGTCAGCTTGTTGTGGGGTTGCATCCTGGGGTGGGGAGAGGGGGGAAGGACCTCGATATAAGCCTAACATGTACTGTATGCATACTGGCTGCCTGTCCCCCGACACTACGATTTATTCAGGCGAGGAGTCACAACAACGTGGCTGAAATATATTGACCAAACCACACACTACAAGGTGAAGGGACGACGACGTTTCGGTCCGTCCTGGACCATTCTCAAGTCGATTGTGAATGGTCCAAGACGGACCGAAACGTTGTCGTCCCTTCACTTTCTAGTGTGTAGTTTGGTCAACTAGGAAATATTATTATTATTAAATATAATTCTATCGCTACATTTTCATCGATATGTATGAACAGCGCAGACGAATGTGACATTTAAGAACCGAAGTGCTCCTTACCTTGATCTGAAGGAAGATGGCGCTCGGGTACCTCGTCTGGCGAGGTCAGACTCGGGCAGGTGATGACACTGCCAGCATTCACACTAACTTTAGTAGTTTTCAAATAAGAAAACAATATGCCACTAGAGGAGTTGTCAAACACCCACGAATATCGCAAGACGGTTTAAACATTCGACACGAGACGAGAAACACTATATAAATATACACTATAGTTAATGACAAAATTTACAATTTTGCCACAGCAAAAGTTACCAGTTTACACAGCAGCGAAGATCCGTCTTCTGCTATTTCCTGCAAAACACTATACTCTCCCAAGTCAACATTTTGCAACGTACATTATTATCATTATAACTTCCGGGCTTGGCTTCTTACTAACTATCCCGATCGCGGATTGTTAACTACCCGCGATCGTTACAACACTTAAAAAAAAAAAAGTTTCCCAGTACACAAACTAGGACAACACTCAAACTATTTGTCAAGACTGCAACATCCGGTTAATATAACTCACTCTGACTAATCACTTGCTTTTTAAGTCTTTAAACTTTATATCTTAAAATCTTTTTAAACACACAACCGTCACTCCTTACAGTACAGGTCATAATGAGCTGACCCGGGGTAGAAGAGGGTTCAGTTCATTGAGTTTCGAATGAAACTTGCTCACTAACACTCGAAGCCAGAAAGTGTTTCATCCTGCCCGTCCTCCAAACAAAGACCCAAAAGTAATTCCATGCACCCGCCCAACCCCCCTGTTTATGAATGAAAAATGGTTAACACACGACCAACCCGTCCTCGACTCAAGTCCATTACATTCAGCGGTCAACCCCACAGACGCATTCATAAATATTAACATGCTGTTTATTCAAAACGGAAATTTTCTCAAGTATAAATTAATATTATAATATATTGGCATATTGTGTATAAATAGGCATAGGTTAGGTTAGGTCAGGTGTTTAGGTTCTGTTGGCGATTATTTGTATTTGTAGTACGTGGGTGAAGCATTTATAGCGTTGTGATTCGAACACAATTCGTCAGTGAAGCACTTGTTCCGGATATGTTCGAACGTCAGCAGTTGTGAGTCGTGTGTAAACTGCTTTTCATTCATAAACAGCGGGGTTTGGCGGGTGCATGGAATCACTTTTGGATCTTTGTTTGGAGGCGCGTAAGTAGGTAAGTCGTGTCTGCATACGACTTAATTACAACTGATGACGTCCGAACACTTCTTGAACAAGTGCTTCGCGGACGACATTTGTTCGAACCACAACGCTGTAAATGCTTCACCCACGTACTACAAATACAAATAATCGCCAACAGAACTTAAATACGTAACCTAACCAATGTCTAAATATGTACGTATGCTAATATATAACAATGTTAATTTATATTTAAGAAAACTCATATTTTCAATGGACAGCATGTTAAAATGTATGAATGCGTCTTTGGGGTCGACCACTGGAAGGAATGGTCTGAGGACGAGTTATTTCATCACACCTCCAAATGCCAGCCCTGTTTGGCGTTTTCTACTGATAGTTCCCTTCCCTTCAATCCATCATCCAGGCCAAGCTGGAATTCAAACACCGATATATGAAGATTTTCTAATAATTAAATAAATAATGGACTTATACAACAAACATGTCACACACACACACACACACACACACACACACACACACACACACACACACACACACACACACACACACACACACACACACACACACACACACACCCTTGCTACGTCGTTACCAAGGCGCCTTCATCGACCCTCCTAAGAGAGAGAGTATATGCGCATCGCGGGCGAGATGGAGAGGAGAAAACCTTGTTATAGTCTAAGTTACACGGCTGTTTAGACCATGGATCTGGTCAAGCACCGGAGCCGCCTGGTGGACGCCCTCCGCAGCCTCCTGCACCTCCACAAACACGCTAATACCAGTCTTGCTAAGAGCTCCTCTTTTTTGTTTAATTCACTGTTCCTCCTTCCCTCCCCCCCCCCATCCACTCACTCACTGCTGGTCACCATCACCCAGGCTCACTCACCACCTGAGTCAAAGCAGCTCACTCACTGCTGGTCACCATCACCCAGGCTCACTCACCACCTGAGTCAAAGCAGCTCACTCACTGCTGGTCACCATCACCCAGGCTCACTCACCACCTGAGTCAAAGCAGCTCACTCACTCAGAGTCACCCGTTTACGACCCGATTGCCGCTGTATTCCGGATGTGTGACAATTTCTCTTAAAAGGAAAAGGCAGTTTCAAGACAAAAACTAAACTACGGTATTTTCAACTGATGCATGTTAGTGATCCCAAACGGATGCTTGGGGCGCAAGGATGCGTTCCAATGACAAGAATCGTTGGTAAACAGGACTTCAGCCTCACGTACTGACTCGGTTATCCGTCAATCCATCAACTATAGCGCGCAGGATAGATTTAGAGGTCGTCCAGCAACCCGATACGACAGTTGATGGGTTCATGCACGAGAGGACAGAGATAAGAGCCTGTCTGGACACATTCACGTAGATAAACGTCTTACGACCAATGTTAAAGAGTTGAAAGCTACGACTTTGTTTCTCTGTAGCCGGTGTGCAACGTTCACGGTTTATCTGTGTCTATAAAATAGAATGTCAATTTACCTGTCTGTCCGAAGTTGGCGACCAGTCGTTCGGGGGTTAGCCTCGGGAAACTTTGCAGGATGAATGATCTGGGTTACGGGCAGTACATAGGATGGTAGGGGGGTCGAGCCCCATGCACTCCCTTTGAATTTAATGGCACTAAGATTCTATTCTCACCAAGATTCATCAAGCATATTGAATGTTAGGATGGAAGGTGGTAAAGGTAGCAATGGGATGATTGGAAGAGGAGGAAAAGATTGGGAAAAGGGGGAGTGGGGATTGGGGAGAGAGAGATGGATATTAGGGAAGGAGGAGAGTGAGACATTTAATGTGCAATATGAATCTTAGTCAGGATATAGTAGTTATTAGAAATGGTTACAGGATTGAATGGAAAGTGGTGAAGGGCACTGGTGGTAAAAGATAAGGAAGTTGGTGAATAATTGGAAAAGTTGTTCATGATAGGGAAAGTGGTGAAGGATGCGAAATATGTTTTGAAGGATAAGGAAGGTGGTGAATGGTAGGGCAGGTACTGAAGAGTAGGGAAGAGGGTGAAGGGTGGGAGAAAGATGGCGAAATTGCTTTAATTTATAAAGAATCGAGCCATGAGATTTTGATAACGTGAAGTCGATCTTTTGGTGACATGATAACACCCTTCATGTCACACCAAGTGGGTGTAAGGTTGCACCTTAGCCATGAGGTCAGGTCGTCTGGTTAACATTTAACGACTCAGATACCATGACCAGCTAACCATATAACTATGGAGGGTCACATGTACTGTGCTTTGTGGTAACCCAACAAAGAACAGCTAACTGGTCATTGTTTGACAGTAAGGTAACCCCGCAGGCTGTCTTAGTGAGTGGAGGTTTATTTCCCCGGCCCCCAGATCAATACCAGAGCAAGTTTAGAGATGAAATATTCAGGATCCATCATTCATAACTCAGGTTCTGATGCTGAAGAATGAAAGCCTTTGGACTGAGGCCTCGCTAGACCCCTGTGTGGCCTAGGCCAGACGCCTCCCAGGTAGTTGACTCACTATTTTAGACCTTGAGGAGTGTAGGTGTGACAGTATACTGTAGTTCCTTTTAAACATTAGGAATATGTCAGGGGGCAGTCAGTTGTGAAGTGATTCAATTTCCTATCAGTGTACAGTGTAGTGAATTAATAATGTTATACATTTTGGGAAATAAATGTCAACCATTCATTGTGTTATACATTTGCCTTTAGAGGGAGGTAGGTGACAGGTGCTTTGACTGAGTTCTAGTTAATGATTTCCAGGAAAGGGGGAGGGAAAAACTACCAGGAGAAAACGCCAAGCCATTACGACTATATAGCACTTGTAAGAGTTCAAATAACAATTTGAAAGTTAATCCAATAGTCTATAAAATAATACATTGTGGTAGCTTTAACCCCATTACCCCCCCCCCCCTTCCCTTATTTTTCTCTCCCTTTACCCCAGTATCCTCTATTTCACCGCACCCTCTTTCCCTTTGTTGTATAGAGGCGAAGGCCTTTTGAAGCTTAGGACCTAAGGAATGTATGGAAGGTGGACAGTATCTGTGTTCCAAGATGTTCTATGTCAGATCTAAATTTGACTTGGTTACACAGCTCAGACATGAGAGTTCTCTTGCAAGAACTGCGAGTATTCTTACATCAGTCAGACAGGAACAGGACTTGCTGTTCCTGTCTGGCAACCTTCTTTGGACAGACAAGAAGACATTCTCTCTTATATATCTACTAGAAGGGGTACCTTGGTCTGCCTTGTTCTGTCTGTCTTCCCTCTGACTCTCTCTCACTTTGTCTTTGTATCTTCCTCTCTCTCTCTCTCTCTCTCTCTCTCTCTCTCTCTCTCTCTCTCTCTCTCTCTCTCTCGCCTCTCTCTCCTCTCTCTCTCATCTCCTCCTTCCGTCTCTCCTCTCTCTCTCTCCTCTCTCTCTCTCTCCCCTCCTCTCCCTCTCTCCTCTCTCTCTCTCTCTCTCTCTCTCTCTCTCTCTCACATTATTACTAATACCACTATAGGGGCAAATGTCATTATGTCTTTATTATTAATGCCATACACAGAATATAATAATTCTCTATTGACTTCGATTCTGTGCGAGGGTGGTGGGTCGACCTTCCGTTTATCCTTCCAGAGGAACGAGAGAAGACTCTGTTGAAGGGACATGTTTGTGGCACTACGGCAAAAGTATTTATAGCAGATAATTTCTGTTCAGTGAGTAGATAAGTGAATAGTGGTGAATTACTATAAGAAAAAAAAATCCAAATTGTTGTTGTCAAAATATCTAGCTTGGTGTAGCTGGAAGACAGTACAAACAGTCAGTCTTGGGGGGGGGGTGAATATGACCTTTTCAAGCTGCTCCCTCTTGAATTATGGCGACCCCGACCAGCCAGTGTCTATCCCGTACCCTACACCATTCCCCCTGCAAAGTTGGGTGAGGCTAGTCCCCCAAACGTCTGACCTCCGACCATGGACAGACAAAGAAAATGTATATATGCTAGTTAGCATTGTAAATGTGTGGCCACGTCTGTGGTAGAGGATAATAAAAAAACAAAACAAAAAAACCACACAAATAGACATTCTTACATTTATTATTATTAACATCTTTATGGACAAAATTAATTACAATTTTGCCTAATCTGAGGATTTTGATAGTCTTATTAAATTGAGGTTAATGCTAGTATTCACTGTCACGCAGGACAGAGGGTCATACACAAGACATTCTTACAGATATACATGATGAACCTTTAGGCCAGAGTTGCTAACAAATCAAATAAGATTTAAAATTTCAAAAACATGACCCAAATGAACCAAAACATTGGTTAATTTTTTTTACAAAATTCCAACAAACGACACAGAAAAATACTAAACCGAGAGTAAACATGAAGAGATTTCTCTTTTGTAAGGATTTTATCGAAGCTTATCAAGTTATACACGCAGCCAGTGGTGACACAAGGAAAACATAGTGAGGTGATATAGAGAGTGACTGGAGGGCTTAGGGGGTGAAATACTGAATTTTCCGCGATTCTATTCAAAAAGTTTATAAGGCTTGATAACCACAGAGTCTATTCACTTTGTCTAGTTTTTTTCGAGGAGGTTGGGGGGGGTGGGTGGGGGGGTGGAGGAGCTTTGCATACCAGTGGCTTTATGTATTGTACTTTTCCTACATATGAATTTTCCATTGTTTTCATGTATCATGTGTATGTATTTCTGCACAAATAAAATTGTATTATTATTTAGGATAAAAACCCCACACTTGAGTATTTATGAAATTTATGTAAGGAGTTTATACCAAGTCTTTCACACTCTCCTGATTGTTTTGTCAAGGTCTGAGAGTGTGATTAGGACGAGACTTACATCTCAACGGCTAATGAGGCTGTTAATCTGTTGTTGTTTAAGATTCAGCTACCGGGAACAAAACGTTCCAAGTAGCACGGGCTATGGTGAGCCCGTAGTGGACTTACCTGGCACAGGAGCGGGGCTGTGTGAGCCGAGCTGTTATCCTGGGTCCAGTCCTCTTATCCTTCTTATCCTTCTTGACCAATCCACCTCTAATCCCGCCTGGCGATGTACCAGCGGTAATGTCTTCTATGGTAATATGGTCATGTGTCATTTCTGTCCACTTCGGGCTCACCATAGCCCGTGCTACTTGGAACTTTTTGTTCCATGTAGCGAATCTTAAACAACAACAACAATGTAATCCTGCTATTTTGGGATAGTAGGTTGTCTAGCCGCATTAGACAACCGGCGGCTAGAAAAGTGGAGTCCAAGAGCTAATGTTCGAGCCAATAGGCACAAATAAGTGAGTACACACACACACCGGAAGACAGAAGAGTTAATGGAGACATTATCTATACCTATGAAATTCTGAGATGAATTAACAGGGTAGTTAAAGGTAAACTATTTACCACGGGTGGTACGCGAACAAGGGGACACAGGTGGAAACTGAGTACCCAAATGAGCCACAGGGACATTAGAAAGAACTTTTTCAGTGTCAGAGTTAACAGATGGAATGCATTAGGCAGTGATGTGGTGGAGGCTGACTCCATACACAGCTTCAAATTCAGGTATGATAGATCCCAGTAGACTCCTGAATCTGTACACCAGTTGATTGATAGTTGAGAGGCGGAACCAAAGAACCAAAGCCCAACCCCCGCAAGCAGAACTAGGTGAGTACAAACACACACACATTAATCACGCCACCTAGATTTCTATCAACAAAGCGACTCGCTTCAAAAAATTAGCTACAATAATTCTACACTTATTCAAGATCAAAGCTCCAACTTTTAAACCCCCTTTGCCCTGGCGCCCACTGGCGTAGTTTAGTTAATAACCAGAGTGAAGGGGGAAGTGGAGAGGTTAGAGTACCGGCTGCCTAACAACACGTGTAGTACCGTTGCTCGCGACCCAAATACCCTCTGGATTCAGGTGACCGAAATGGAGAGTCTTCGCCTCTATAACCTACATGGTGAGATATCCATAGACATCCGGTGAAAGGTATGCGGGTTTTCACATATTTTTATTTATTTTTCACATATTGGACACTTTTATAAATGTCCAATATGTGACATTTAGCATGTTTTAGCCCTGGGGTATGTCAGGAGAATATAAGGATATAATATATCCTTATTATAGGATATATTAGACAGGATATAAGATAGGATAGACCCTGATAGGATGTAAGACAGGGTCTTATATCTGTTAATTATCTTTAACTTTAGATCTCGCATATATTAATATATTATATATGTCTGAGTTTTGTTTGTATGTGGCCCTATATCCTTCGTAAACGAGCAGACTGTAATACTGAAAGAGATATAGGGAGGGGGGGGGTAAGGTGCTCCTGCAACTGCTTGCACCATCTGGGATCGAACTCCGACCCTGTAAGATGACTGAGGTTCATCTAAATAAGGTAATAAATGTGCTAATATAAGAGTACCCCC
>NW_025561798.1:0-87075 GCF_020424385.1 Procambarus clarkii | reverse complement strand
AAACACAAGAATATTGAGAAAATCCATGTTAGGATTATTAATCTTACCTTTCCGTCATATTCAACAACATATATATATATATATATATATATATATATATATATATATATATATATATATATATATATATATATATATATATATATATATATATGTTGTTGAATATGACGGAAAGGTAAGATTAATAATCCTAACATGGATTTTCTCAATATTATTTGAGAAAATATACAAGTTATATATACAAATAAAAATATACAAATATATGGGAAAATATACATTTTCCCATATATATATATATATATATATATATATATATATATATATATATATATATATATATATATATATATATATATATATATATATATATATGGCCGGTTTCAAGTTCATGTCGACTAAGCTAAGTCTTAGTCGACATGAACTTGAAACCGGCCATATACTGCAGGTATGTTGACGACATTTTTACACAGGTACCTGATGTCAGACATCTGAAGCAGGAGCTGAAGGAGGCATTTGAGCAGAATTCTGTGTTGTTTCACTAACGAGATGGAGACGGAAAGCTGCCCTTTCTAGATGTAACAGTCATGGAAAGGAGCGGAGTTTTCCACAGTAAGGAAACAAACATAGGAATGTGCCTGAATGCCTACAGTGACTGCCCGGACAGGTACAAGAGGAGTGTTGTTAACGCTTATGTCGACCGTGCCCTCAGCCACAGAATGGAAGCAAGTCGACGAAGAACTCTGTAGGGTAAGGCAGGTCCTAGTCAACAACAGCTTCTCCAATGGTTTCGTGGAAGACATCATAAGAAGGAAAGTGAAACGTCATGCAACCTCTGAAGAGACAACTAACAAAACACCTATACCCCCTATTAGACTATTTTACAGGAACTTCTATTCCACAGCCCATAAAACGGAGGAAAGGGTCCTGAAAGATATTGTTAGTAGAAACGTTATCCTTACAGACAAAAATCAGAAGATACAACTGACGATTTACTATAAAACCAAAAAAACGGCCAGCCTACTCATGAGAAACTCTCCAGACACAAAGCAGAACGCTTTAAAAGAGACCAACGTCGTCTATGCCTTCAAATACCCTCTTGGGAACTGTAAGCCTCAAAAAACTCAGTATATAGGCAAGACAACAACATCTCTCTCCAGGCGTTTAACGATGCATAAGCAACAGGGCTCCATTAAGGAACATATAGTCTCTTCCCACAGCCAAACCATCACCAGAGAAATCTTAGCAAACAACACAGAAATCATCGATAGATACAGCGATAGCAGGCGGCTTGACGTCTGTGAGGCACTACACATCAAGAAGTCAACACCAGCAATCAACAGCCAATTAATGCACAACTATATTTTATCCACTTCAAGACTCTGCTCCAATATAGAGGCATCAAGAAATATGGGCCAATAAAAATAGGCCTTCTGCAGTTACCTACCTTTAATACCCTACCTTTAATTTAATTGTTTCGTGTCCTGTCTTGTGTTAAAAGTTTATCACCTCATCCAAAACTATTGTAACATGTCACCTCACCCAAATGTAGGTATAAAAACTCGAAGATGTTTAAGCTCTATTCAGTTAAAGTTATGTGTGTGTGTGTAAACTAAAGTCTTTGAAAATGTAATAAGTTTTACGAAACGCGCTCAAGTGTCGCGTCAGACTAGAAATAAAAATGAATTTTGGAGAATTGATTTTTGAATTACCATCAACAGTGAAAAGAAACGTAAGAAAGATGGAGAAAATTCGTGTTAGAATTATTAATCTTTCTTTTTCGGTCATATTTAATAATATATGTCTACAGGAAAGACTGCTACCAAAATATACTAATATTAAAACGCACGACCCAACAGCAAGGAATCAAGCCTTCACGATAAAATATCGCCAAGATCTGATTCGTGATCAGATATACAAGGCAGAAAATGAAATCAAAGACAACAAAGCGCAACTACTTCATGCTACAATCGAATGGAGAAACAGCAACATCGACGAAAGTCTCCGTACTCGCATTGAACAACACCTCGACATCCTCACAGACCGACATCACCTCAGCACTGAAACAAGGATAATCAAGAAACTAACAACGTTATATGGAGGACCTATGGCAATTCCACGACCAAGAGACGGCTTCCTGAACCTTGCAGGAATCAACCTCACTGAGGACCAAGTCACTCTCCTAAATCTGGGTATAAACTGTCACGTTATGTCCAGACCGAGTGAGATGGCCCGGAAAGTGGAGTTGGAGATTCTGTTGGACGACATATTCGACCTCGAGACACAAAAGAAGGTCACCACCAAAGACACCTTACAAACAGAACTTATTGCGGAAGGAGGAAAGAATCGAGATAACTACAGAAGCACCATACTGTCCCCCGAGCTCAAAGTGGCAGCTAAGAGCCTTCGTGAGAACAAGGAGATAATTGTCAGGAGAGGGGACAAGTCGCCAATATACGTCATTCTCAAAAAAGACGAATATCTGGCAAAATGAACCTCATACTCTCTGACCAAACTAAATTCCAAAGGGTAACGAAGGACACTACAGCCGAATTGAAAGCAAAGGTCAACAAATTGATCGAAACTGTGAACACCAAGAAATCCGGACTCCACCTGCCAAAGATTATTGGGGAATATAAACCTGGATATGGGTATGGAAATGTCAAGACACACAAGCCTGGAAACCCACTTCGGCCAATCATTAGCCAGATACCCACACCTACGTACAGACTGGCGAAACGACTCAACGGCTTGCTGACTCCTTATGTCCCTTGCGCCTTCAGCCTGAAGTCTCCAAAGGAATTTGTTGACTTACTGCAGGGAACACGGGCCACAGGGATAAGAGCCTCGTTGGACGTAGAATCACTGTTTACCAACGTACCTGTGGACGAAACAATCGGGATGATAGCCGACAGAGTGTATCGTGATCCGGCCTGTACTCCTCTTGACATACCAGAAAACATTATAAGGAAACTACTCCAAGCATGTACTAAAGAGGCACCCTTCTTGAGCCCGGATGGACACATGTATAAGCAAGTAGATGGGGTCGCCATGGGTTCTCCCCTAGGTGTCCTGTTTGCAAACTTCTACATGGGAACCATCGAGCAAAAAGTCTTAGTCGACATGAACTTGAAACCGGCCATATACTAAAGGTATGTTGACGACATTTTTACACAGGTACCTGATGTCAGACATCTGCGGGAGCTGAAGGAGGCATTTGAGCAGAATTCTGTGTTGTGTTTCACTTACGAGATGGAGAAGAATGGAAAGCTGCCCTTTCTAGATGTAACAGTCATGGAAAGAAGCGGAGTTTTCCACACTGCAGTCTACACTAAGGAAACAAACATAGGAATGTGCCTGAATGCCAACAGTGACTGCCCAGACAGGTACAGAAGTGTTGTTAACGCTTATGTCGACCGTGCTCTCAGCCACAGCTCAGAATGGAAGCAAGTCGACGAAGAACTCTGTAGGGTAAGGCAGGTCCTAGTCAACAACGGCTTCTCCAATGGTTTCGTGGAAGACATCATAAGAAGGAAAGTGAAACGCCATGCAACCTCTGAAGAGACAACTAACACAACACCTATACCCCCTATTAGACTATTTTACAGGAACTTCTCTTCCACTGCCCATAAAACGGAGGAAAGGGTCCTGAAAGATATTGTTAGTAGAAACGTTATCCCTACAGACAAAAATCAGAAGATACAACTGACAATTTACTATAAAACCAAAAAAAACGGCCAGCCTACTCATGAGAAACTCTCCAGACACAAAGCAGAACGCTTTAAAAGAGACCAACGTCGTCTATGCCTTCAAATGCCCTCTTGGGGACTGTAAGCCTCAAAAAACTCAGTATATAGGCAGGACAACAACATCTCTTTCCAGGCGTTTAACGATGCATAAGCAACAGGGCTTCATTAAGGAACATATAGTCTCTTCCCACAACCAAACCATCACCAGAGAAATCTTAGCAAACAACACAGAAATCATCGATAGATACAGCGATAGCAGGCGGCTTGACGTCTGCGAGGCACTACACATCAAGAAGTCAACACCAGCAATCAACAGCCAATTAATGCACAACTATATTCTACCCACTTCAAGACTCCGCTCCAATATAGAAGCATCAAGAAATATGGGCCAATAAAAATAGGCCTTCTGCAGTTACCTACCTTTAATACTCATTGTTTCGTGTCTTGTCTTGTATTAAAGGTTTATCACTTCATCCAAAACTATTGTAACATGTCACTTCACCCAAATGTAGGTATAAAAACTCGAAGATGTTTAAGCTCTATTCAGTTAAAGTTGTGTGTGTGTGTTGTGACGGTAACGCGTTGGTGTTCGGCTGTTCAAAGCTAGGGGTATGGCCTCGTCACATAGTATTAAAAAAATAGAAAATCTGGAACTTCGTCTGTGGTAAGGTAAGGAGAAGACACACAAAACACAAGTAAATTTTAACAATGGAATTTTAATTACGTTAAATAAACAAAACATGAATAAAATGGACAAACAAATTCGCATAATAAAATCAATCAAAATAATAAGAATAATTAAATGACACAATGAAAAGTTACGTTAAGACAAGTGAGCAAAATAACAAGAAGTGCAATAGACAAGTAAATGAGAGGTGCGGGAATATCGGCTTTAAGCTATCACCTCTCTCAGTACACGTACGCCAAAGCTTACGTCTAGCAGGGAGAAGTGTTAACTGTGAGAAAGCACTGAATATTCTGAGGACTGAGGTCGTGGCGGCCCCAGACATCAAGTAGTATGGTGGGCGAGTGCAGTTGCAGCCAGACTGGCGACCAATCAGCGAGGAGCCGGCAGCAAGACGGGTAGTTTGGCGGTTTGAGTCTGAGCAGGTGTCCCTGGCTGCATACGTTTGCGCTCTGGCAAACCTTGCTGGTGTTGTTGTCATTGTTGGACATTTCTTCCATAGTAGTTTTATATAGATGTATCGACGTATTTGTGGAGGGAAGAGCAGGCTCAATCTCTTGAAGGAGATTATCGTCACAGTGTGTAAACTGAAGTCTTTCAAAATGTAATAAGTTTTACGAAACGCGCTCAAGTGTCGCGTCAGACTAGAAATAAAAATGAATTTTGGAGAATTGATTTTTGAATTACCATCAACAGTGAAAAGAAACGTAAGAAAGATGGAGAAAATTCGTGTTAGAATTATTAATCCTACTTTTTCGGTCATATTTAATAATATATATATATATATATATATATATATATATATATATATATATATATATATATATATATATATATATATATTTATGTCTATATATAAATATATATATATATATATATATATATATATATATATATATATATATATATATATATGTCGTACCTAGTAGCCAGAACTCACTTCTCAGCCAACTATGCAAGGCATGATTTGCCTAATAAGCCAAGTTTTCCTGAATTAATATATTTTCTCTAATTTTTTTCTTATGAAATGATAAAGCTACCCAATTCATTATGTATCAGGTCAATTTTTTTTTTATTGGAGTTAAAATTAACGTAGATATATGACCGAACCTAACCAACCCTACCTAACCTAACCTAACCTATCTTTATAGGTTAGGTTAGGTTAGGTAGCCAAAAAGGTTAGGTTAGGTTAGGTTAGGTAGGTTAGGTAGCCAAAAGGTTAGGTTAGGTTAGGTTAGGTAGGTTAGGTAGTCGAAAAACAAATAATTCATGAAAACTTGGCTTATTAGGCAAATTGGGCCTTGCATAGTAGGCTGAGAAGTGCGTTCTGGCTACTAGGTACGACATATATATATATATATATATATATATATATATATATATATATATATATATATATATATATATATATATATATATATATATATATTTATATATGTATAAAAGCATACATACGTACGTGTATAGCAGAGTCAATCATCCGATTTTGTGTTCAAAATTACTACCAGCGTGTAATTGCACATATCCATTAGTTAATCAGTGTGTAAAAGCAAGATGAGCTTGTGTGTGTGTGTTTAATACTGGCAGAATATGCCTGGCCAGTGAGGAAGGTAATACTTTGTTTAAACTTTACTGACGATTAAAATTTCAGTAAATGTAGGTTGTCTGAGCGTCGAGTCACGGCTCAAAAATATATAAAGAATTTTTGAGTTGTGAATTGTGGGAGTGAGAGAGTGTAGCGAGCCAGGAGCAAAGTGCTGCTGACGGAGGCTGGCGAGGCACTTTAGGTGACAGTGAAGACGACCTCGGGGATATAGAACTCCGCCTTTGGTCTCACTGTTCCCCTCTTGCAGCTTGCAAGTTGTTGCAGTAATGAGCTCGGCTTCGATATTTCCCCCGTGGCTAATGTGGATTGCTAGCAACATTTCAACCCTTCCCAGATATGACATGACAGTATTTACTGTGGAATGTCAGTGACATGAGAGTGAGGAGTGTGGCGCCTCGTCAGTAGGAGGTGTGAGGGACCTCACCCTGGCAGTGTTGACCTGCACCCTGGCAGTGTTGACCTGCACCCTGGCAGTGTTGACCTGCACCCTGCAGCTGGGACCTGCACCCTGCAGCTGTTGACCTGCACCCTGCAGCTGGGCACCTGCAGCTGGGACCTGCACCCTGCAGCTGGGACCTGCACCCTGCAGCTGGGACCTGCACCCTGGCAGTGTTGACCTGCACCCCGCAGCTGGGACCTGCACCCTGCAGCTGGGACTGCACCCTGCAGCTGGGACCTGCACCCTGCAGCTGCCTGCACCCTGCAGCTGGGACCTGCACCCTGCAGCTGGGACCTGCACCCTGCAGCAGCTGGGACCTGCACCCTGCAGCTGGGACCTGCACCCTGCAGCTGGGACCTGCACCCTGCAGCTGGGACCTGCACCCTGCAGCTGGGACCTGCACCCTGCAGTGGGACCTGCACCCTGCAGCTGGGAGTGTGGGACCTGCACCCTGCAGCTGGGACCTGCACCCTGCAGCTGGGACCTGCACCCTGCAGCTGGGACCTGCACCCTGCAGCTGGGACCTGCACCCTGCAGCTGGGACCTGCACCCTGCACCCTGCAGCAGCTGGGACCTGCACCCTGCAGCTGGGACCTGCACCCTGCAGCTGGGACCTGCACCCTGCAGCTGGGACCTTCACCCTGCAGCTGGGACCTGCAGCTGGGACCTGCACCCTGCAGCTGGGACCTGCACCCTGCAGCTGGGACCTGCACCCTGCAGCTGGGACCTGCACCCTGCAGCTGGGACCTGCACCCTGGCAGTGTTGACCTGCACCCTGCAGCTGGGACCTGCACCCTGCAGCTGGGACCTGCACCCTGCAGCTGGGACCTGCAGCTGGGAGCTGCAGCTGGGACCTGCACCCTGCAGCTGGGACCTGCACCCTGCAGCTGGGACCTGCACCCTGCAGCTGGGACCTGCACCCTGCAGCTGGGACCTGCACCCTGCAGCTGGGACCTGCACCCTGCAGCTGGGACCTGCACCCTGCAGCTGGGACCTGCACCCTGCAGCTGGGACCTGCACCCTGCAGCTGGGACCTGCACCCTGCAGCACCTGCACCCTGCAGCTGACCTGCACCCTGCAGCTGGGACCTGCACCCTGCAGCTGGGACCTGCACCCTGCAGCTGGGACCTGCACCCTGCAGCTGGGACCTGCACCCTGCAGCTGGGACCTGCACCCTGCAGCTGGGACCTGCACCCTGCAGCTGGGACCTGCACCCTGCAGCTGGGACCTGCACCCTGCAGCTGGGACCTGCACCCTGCAGCTGGGACCTGCACCCTGCAGCTGGGACCTGCACCCTGCAGCTGGGACCTGCACCCTGCAGCTGGGACCTGCACCCTGGAGCTGGGACCTGCACCCTGCAGCTGGGACCTGCACCCTGCAGCTGCAGCTGGGACCTGCACCCTGCAGCTGGGACCTGCACCCTGCAGCTGGGACCTGCACCCTGCAGCTGGGACCTGCACCCTGCAGCTGGGACCTGCACCCTGCAGCTGGGACCTGCACCCTGCAGCTGGGACCTGCACCCTGCAGCTGGGACCTGCACCCTGCAGCCCTGCACCCTGCAGCTGGGACCTGCACCCTGCAGCTGGGACCTGCACCCTGCAGCTGGGACCTGCACCCTGCAGACCTGCACCCTGCAGCTGGGACCTGCACCCTGCAGCTGGGACCTGCACCCTGCAGCTGGGACCTGCACCCTGCAGCTGGGACCTGCACCCTGCCTGCACCCTGCAGCTGGGACCTGCACCCTGCAGCTGGGACCTGCACCCTGCAGCTGGGACCTGCACCCTGCAGCTGGGACCTGCACCCTGCAGCTGGGACCTGCACCCTGCAGCAGCTGGACCTGCACCCTGCAGCTGGGACCTGCACCCTGCAGCTGGGACCTGCACCCTGCAGCTGGGACCTGCACCCTGCAGCTGACCTGCACCCTGCAGCTGGGACCTGCACCCTGCAGCTGGGACCTGCACCCTGCAGCTGGGACCTGCACCCTGCAGCTGGGACCTGCACCCTGCTGGGACCTGCACCCTGCAGCTGCAGCTGGGACCTGCACCCTGCAGCTGGGACCTGCACCCTGCAGCTGGGACCTGCACCCTGCAGCTGGGACCTGCACCCTGCAGCTGGGACTGTTGACCTGCACCCTGCAGCTGGGACCTGCACCCTGCAGCTGGGACCTGCACCCTGCAGCTGGGACCTGCACCCTGCAGCTGGGACCTGCACCCTGCAGCTGGGACCTGCACCCTGCAGCTGGGACCTGCACCCTGCAGCTGGGACCTGCACCCTGCAGCTGGGACCTGCACCCTGCAGCTGGGACCTGCACCCTGCAGCTGGGACCTGCACCCTGCAGCTGGGACCTGCACCCTGCAGCTGGGACCTGCACCCTGCAGCTGGGACCTGCACCCTGCAGCTGGGACCTGCACCCTGCAGCTGGGACCTGCACCCTGCAGCTGGGACCTGCACCCTGCAGCACCCTGGGACCTGCACTGGGACCTGCAGCAGCTGGGACCTGCACCCTGCAGCTGGGACCTGCACCCTGCAGCAGCTGGGACCTGCACCCTGCAGCTGGGACCTGCACCCTGCAGCTGGGACCTGCACCCTGCAGCTGGGACCTGCACCCTGCAGCTGGGACCTGCACCCTGCAGCTGGGACCTGCACCCTGCAGCTGGGACCTGCACCCTGCAGCTGGGACCTGCACCCTGCAGCTGGGACCTGCACCCTGCAGCTGGGACCTGCACCTGGCTGCCTGCAGCTGGGACCTGCACCCTGCAGCTGGGACCTGCACCCTGCAGCTGGGACCTGCACCCTGCAGCTGGGACCTGCACCCTGCAGCTGGGACCTGCACCCTGCAGCTGGGACCTGCACCCTGCAGCTGGGACCTGCACCCTGCAGCTGGGACCTGCACCCTGCAGCTGGGACCTGCACCCTGCAGCTGGGACCCGCACCCTGCAGCTGGGACCCGCACCCTGCAGCTGGGACCCGCACCCTGCAGCTGGGACCCGCACCCTGCAGCTGGGACCTGCACCCTGCAGCTGGGACCTGCACATGACCAGGTGTTGTGACTCAACTGTGGTCCGGTCTGTGTGGTGGGGTGTTGTGTCCCACGGGGGTCCCCCTGAACCCCTGTGGCTGGCCCGGGCTGTGTTGGTCAGTGTTGCTGAGGCTGTGTGTTGATGACCCGCGTGTTGTGTTGTGTGTCAGGTGGGTGGCCGGCTGTGTCCGGGTCTCTCTCCTCTCTTGTTTATACTCCTGTGTCAGGTGGGTGGCCGGCTGTGTCCGGGTCTCTCTCCTCTCTTGTTTATACTCCTGTGTCAGGTGGGTGGCCGGCTGTGTCCGGGTCTCTCTCCTCTCTTGTTTATACTCCTGTGTCAGGTGGGTGGCCGGCTGTGTCCGGGTCTCTCTCCTCTCTTGTTTATACTCCTGTGTCAGGTGGGTGGCCGGCTGTGTCCGGGTCTCTCTCCTCTCTTGTTTATACTCCTGTGTCAGGTGGGTGGCCGGCTGTGTCCGGGTCTCTCTCCTCTCTTGTTTATACTCCTGTCTCAGGTCTGTGTCCGGGTCTCTCTCCTCTCTTGTTCACTCCCCCGGCTGTCCCACTCTCTCTTCTCCTGTCCAGGTGTCCCCGGCTCTCTCTCCACTCTCTCTCTCCTTGTTTCTACTCCTGTGTCAGGTGTCTCTCTCTCTCTCTCCTCTCTTGTCCCTCTCTCGAATATATCACCTCCTCCTCTCCTCTCTGAGAAGACATCTCTGTCAGTTGTTTGTCTCTGTGTTCCTGTTTATCTTCATGTCTTCCCCTCTCTTTTTACCCCCTAGTCGAATGGTTATCTTTGCTTGCTTCTGTTTTTCTCAGTCTGCCTATATCTGTCTCTATATATGTCTTTGTATCTCTCATTTTGTCTGTCTCTCTTTCTCATATAAAACATAATATAATAATATACCCTTGACATGTGGGAGGTCTGCCAGTGGGAGGAGCCTAATAGTGTGAAATATTAAAAATAAGTCATAGTTACCTGTTTGCTATGAGAAAAGGAGGGGGGGGGAGAGGGGACTTGATAAAGTGAGAAAATTCACTGAGGTGATGCGAACCTGCGACCAAGGCATTGTCAGCTGTATACTCTACTACTGTACCATCACTGACTTGGTAAAAGTTATACAACCGGATTTCTACTGAAATCACGAGAGATATTTGGAGGCCTCTCCTGAAGCCAGTCCAAATTTGACATATGACTCCCAAGCACTTGGGTGCAGGCAAAGCTTGGGAGTCCTCCACAAAGTAATTGTGGAAAGATCGTGTTTTATAGTACTATGGCCTAAGTATGAATAGCAGAACATTTATGTTAATTTTCCCAAGATCAGTGAATAATGATGTACGCGCCACAGTTCCCGCAGTGGTGGAGCACTTGCCCCGGACCTTCACGAACGCTTTGGCCTGGGTTCGTATCCTGGCCTGGGAGGATTGACTGGGCGCTTCATCTTCCTTCTGTCCCGTCCGACTTAGCTTCATCTTGCTTCTGTCTGAACATTCCGTCACCGTCCTGGTCATGCCCTCGCTGGCGGCTACCAAACTCTAGCCTCATACTGGTGCAAATAACCAGATCTCAACCTCACATTAATGATCTTTTCTTGACGACACGAAGTAGAAACCTCGCCAGGCTTTAAGGTCAATATTTTATTCACTACACACATTGATAACCAGAATGTTTAGGACCATAATGAGGCCTGAACTATCCGGAGCCACTCAGAAGAGAAATGCAATCATCTGATTATAGGTTTATCAGTGTTGGCCGAGCAGGAGTCCCCATCAGTTATGTTGACCGTGGACATCAGCCATTTTTAACCGGCTACTCGAAAATAATTTAGCGATCAATATGTTTTTTTAAAGCGAAGTTTACAAAATATTTCCTGTGCTTCGACAGCAGGACCTCGAGAAGCAGCATCAACATGTTATCATGCTGATAACTGTTATCATGCTGGTAATTTTTGGAGGGAATATCATGACGACTGAAGCTGAAAGAGGATGAAAGATATCTGCTGGTTAATAGACATCAAGTGGTTAATTGTCAAGTGTTTGGGTAAGGAAAATTTTCAGTGCTAGCTTAGATTTTCAACTGGACTGGTCAGCAAAGTTAGTTCAGAGAGAAGCCAGAAAACAGAAGGTAGCAACAGTCCAGGAACAATACGCAAGGTGAACACGGGAAGCAACGGTCCAGAAGCAAGACGCAAGGTGAACACAGGAAGCAACGGTCCAGAAGCAAGACGCAAGGTGAACACAGGAAGCAACGTCCAGAAGCAAGACGCAAGGTCCAGAAGCAAGACGCAAGGTGAACACAGGAAGCAACGGTCCAGAAGCAAGACGCAAGGTGAACACAGGAAGCAACGGTCCAGAAGCAAAGACGCAAGGTGAACACAGGAAGCAACGGTCCAGAAGCAAGACGCAAGATGAACACAGGAAGCAACGGAAGAAGCAAGACGCAAGGTGAACACAGGAAGCAACGGTCCAGAAGCAAGACGCAAGGTGAACACAGGAAGCAACGGTCCAGAAGCAAGACGCAAGGTGAACACAGGAAGCAACGGTCCAGAAGCAAGACGCAAGGTGAAGAAGCAAGACAAGACAAGGTGAACACATTAGGAAGCAACGGTCCAGACACTGTTGAACGCCAAGAAGCAAGACCAAACAATGACATGAACAGCAGCTCAGAACAGCATCCCTCAGTCAGACGCAAGGTGAACAGTCAGGAACAGCCAGGAACAGGGAACAGCCAGGAACAGTCAGGAAGTCAACGAACAGATAGGAACGGTCAGGTGAACACAGGAACAGCAAACGGTCCAGAACAGTCAGGAACGGTCAGGAACAGTCAGGAACAGCCAGGAACAGCAGTCAGGGACAGCCAGGAACAGCCAGGAACAGTCAGGAACAGTCAGGGACAATCAGGAACAGCCAGGAACAGTCAGGAAGGAGCAGCCAGGAACAACCAGGAACAGTCAGGAACAGCCAGGAACAACCAGGAACAGTCAGGAACAGGAACAGCCAGGAACAGGAACACAGCCAGGTCAGGAACAGCCAGGAACAGTCAGGAACAGAACAGCCAGGAACAGCCAGGAACAGTCAGGAACAGCCAGGAACAGTCAGGAACAGTCAGGAACAGCCAGGAACAGTCAGGAACAGCCAGGAACAGCCAGGAACAGTCAGGAACAGCCAGGAACAGTCAGGAACAGTCAGGAACAGTCAGGAACAGCCAGGAACAGTCAGGAACAGCCAGGAACAGCCAGGAACAGCCAGGAACAGTCAGGAACAGTCCAGGAACAGCCAGGAACAGTCAGGAACAGGGAACAGTCAGGAACAGCCAGGAACAGCCAGGAACAGCCAGGAACAGTCAGGAACAGCCAGGAACAGTCAGGAACAGCCAGGAACAGTCAGGAACAGTCAGGAACAGCCAGGAACAGTCAGGAACAGTCAGGAACAGCCAGGAACAGTCAGGAACAGTCAGGAACAGCCAGGAACAGCCAGGAACAGTCAGGAACAGTCACAGCCAGGAACAGTCAGGAACAGCCAGGAACAGGAACAGCCAGGAACAGCCAGGAACAGTCAGGAACTGGAACAGCCAGGAACAGTCAGGAACAGCCAGGAACAGTCAGGAACAGTCAGGAACAGGAACAGCCAGAGGAACAGTCAGGAACAGTCAGGAACAGTCGGGAACAGTCGGGAACAGCCAGGAACAGCCAGGAACAGCCAGGAACAGTCAGGAACAGTCAGGAACAGTCAGGAACAGTCAGGAACAGCCAGGAACAGCCAGGAACAGTCAGGAACAGTCAGGAACAGTCAGGAACAGTCAGGAACAGTCAGGAACAGCCAGGAACAGTCAGGAACAGTCAGGAACAGTCAGGAACAGCCAGGAACAGTCAGGAACAGTCAGGAACAGTCAGGAACAGTCAGGAACAGTCAGGAACAGTCAGGAACAGCCAGGAACAGCCAGGAACAGTCAGGAACAGTCAGGAACAGCCAGGAACAGTCAGGAACAGCCAAGAACAGTCAGGAACAGCCAAGGAACAGTCAGGAACAGCCAGGAACAGTCAGGAACAGGAACAGCCAGGAACAGTCAGGAACAGGAACAGTCAGGAACAGACAGGAACAGCCAGGAACAGTCAGGAACAGTCAGGAACAGCCAGGAACAGCCAGGAACAGTCAGGAACAGCCAGGAACAGTCAGGAACAGCCAGGAACAGTCAGGAACAGGGAACAGTCAGGAACAGCCAGGAACAGCCAGGAACAGTCAGGAACAGCAGCCAGGAACAGTCAGGGAACAGCCAGGAACAGCCAGGAACAGCCAGGAACAGCCAGGAACAGAGGAACAGTCAGGAACAGCCAGGAACAGCCACAGTCAGGAACAGTCAGGAACAGCCAGGAACAGTCAGGAACAGCCAGGAACAGTCAGGAACAGCCAGGAAACAGCCAGGAACAGCCAGGAACAGTCAGGAACAGCCAGGAACAGTCAGGAACAGTCAGGAACAGCAGCCAGGAACAGCCAGGAACAGTCAGGAACAGCCAGGAACAGCCAGGAACAGTCAGGAACAGTCAGGAACAGCCAGGAACAGCCAGGCAGGAACAGCCAGGAACAGCCAGACAGGAACAGCCAGGCAGGAACAGCCAGACAGGAACAGCCAGGCAGGAACAGCCAGGCAGGAACAGCCAGGCAGGAACAGCCAGGCAGGAACAGCCAGGCAGGAACAGCCAGGAACAGCCAGACAGGAACAGCCAGGCAGGAACAGCCAGGAACAGTCAGGAACAGTCAGGAAATCAGTCAGGAACAGCCAGGAACAGTCAGGAACAGCCAGGAACAGTCAGGGACAGAACAGCCAAACAGTCAGGAACAGCCAGGAACAGTCAGGAACAGTCAGGAACAGGGAACAGCCAGGAACAGCCAGGGAACAGGAATAGCCAGGAACAGCCAGAAACAGTCAGGAACAGAACAGAAACAGCAGGAACAGCCAGGAACAGTCAGGAACAGTCAGGAACAGTCAGGAACAGCCAGGAACAGTCAGGAACAGCCAGGAACAGCCAGGAGACAGTCAGGAACAGCCAGGAACAGTCAGGAACAGTCAGGGACAGTCAGGAAGCAGGAACAGCCAGGAACAGTCAGGAACAGCCAGGAACAGACAGGAACAGCCAGGAACAGTCAGGGACAGGAACAGCCAGGAACAGGAACAGTCAGGAACAGCCAGGAACAGTCAGGAACAGCCAGGAACAGTCAGGAACAGCCAGGAACAGTCAGGAACAGCCAGGGACAGTCAGGAACAGCAGGAACAGCCAGGAACAGTCAGGAACAGCCAGGAACAGTCAGGAACCCAGGAACAGTCAGGAACAGTCAGGAACAGCCAGGAACAGCCAGGGACAATCAGGAACAGCCAGGAACAGCCAGGAACAGTCAGGAACAGCCAGGAACAGTCAGGAACAGCAGCAGGAACAGCCAGGAACAGTCAGGAACAGTCAGGAACAGCCAGGAACAGGAACAGCCAGGAACAGCCAGGAACAGTCAGGAACAGCCAGGGACAGTCAGGAACAGCCAGGAACAGTCAGGAACAGTCAGGAACAGCCAGGAACAGTCAGGAACAGGGAACACAGCCAGGAACAGTCAGGAACAGTCAGGAACAGTCAGCAACAGCCAGGAACAGCCAGGAACAGTCAGGAACAGCTAGGAACAGCCAGGAACAGCCAGGAACAGTCAGGAACAGCCAGGAACAGCCAGGAACAGTCAGGAACAGCAGGAATAGGAACAGCCAGGAACAGTCAGGAACAGCCAGGAACAGCCAGGAACAGTCAGGAACAGCCAGGAACAGCCAGGAACAGCCAGGAACAGTCAGGAACAGCCAGGAACAGCCAGGAACAGCCAGGAACAGCCAGGAACAGTCAGGAACAGTCAGGAACAGTTGCTGGGTCTTCCTCCAGCTCTCAACTTTGACCTATTCCCTGTGCCTTGAATCTCTTGCAGGAACAGATTGCTTTTCCTGTTCCATATGGAATGTTTCGTCTACAGATTCATCTCTAACTCAAGCGGGAGAGAAGAACTAGCACTTGAGGGCAGTCATGACACTAATTCTGCCTGAGGTGTCAACACTCAGACCTCGAGTACCACTCAAACACACAGGGATCTCAAGTGTGTCCACCACTCACCCTCAAGTGTGACCACCAGTCACCCCTCGAGTATATCTCAAATGTCACAGTGTCAACTTTTGTATTCTACCTTTTGTATTCCTACTCAACTTTTGTATTCAAACTCAATTTTTGTATTTTTACATAAGTTATGTATTGTGGCTTGTGTGTACTGTGTTGGGTAAGAGCACTGTGGGTGACCTTCACACACTGGATAATACTACTATATAATTATATAGGAGTACAGTATATTAATCCCCCCAGGACCACATTATACAGGACCACAACATTATACAGGACCACAACATTATACAGGACCACAACATTATACAGGACCACAACATTATACAGGACCACAACATTATACAGGACCACAACATTATACAGGACCACATTATACAGGACCACAACATTATACAGGACCACAACATTATACAGGACCACAACATTATACAGGACCACAACATTATACAGGACCACAACATTATACAGGACCACAACATTATACAGGACCACAACATTATACAGGACCACAACATTATACAGGACCACAACATTATACAGGACCACAACATTATACAGGACCACAACATTATACAGGACCACAACATTATACAGGACCACAACATTATACAGGACCACAACATTATACAGGACCACAACATTATACAGGACCACAACATTATAGGACCACAACATTATACAGAACCACAACATTATACAGGACCACAGCATTATACAGGACCACAATATTATACAGGACCACAACATTATATAGAACCACAACATTATACAGGACCACAGCATTATACAGGACCACAACATTATACAGGACCACAACATTATACAGGACCACTACATTATACAGGACCACAACATTATACAGGACCACTTATACATAATACAGGACCACAACATTATACAGGACCACTACATTATACAGGACCACAACATTATACAGGACCACTACATTATACAGGGCCACAACATTATACAGGACCACTACATTATACAAGACCACAACATTATACAGGACCACAATACAGGGCTAATACAGGTCCACAACATTATACAAGACCACAACATTATACAGGACCACAACATTATACAGGACCACAACATTATACTTGACCACAACATTATACATTTATACAGGACCACAACATTATACAGGACCACAGCATTATACAGGACCACAACATTATACAGGACCACAACATTATACAGGACCACAACATTATACAGGACCACAACATTATACAGGACCACAACATTATACAGGACCACTACATTATACAGGACCACAACATTATACAGGACCACTACATTATACAGGACCACAACATTTTATACAGGACCACCACAATATACACAACATTATACAAGACCACAACATTATACAGGACCACAACATTATACAGGACCACCACAATATACACGACCACAACATTATACAAGACCACAACATTATACAGGACCACAACATTATACAGGACCACAACATTATACAGGACCACAACATTATACAGGACCACAACATTATACAGGACCACAACATTATACAGGACCACAACATTATACAGGACCACCACAATATACACGACCACAACATTATACAAGACCACAACATTATACAGGACCACAACATTATACAGGACCACCACAATATACACAACCACAACATTAAACAAGACCACAACATTATACAGGACCACAACATTATACAGGACCACAACATTATACAGGACCACAACATTATACAGGACCACAACATTATACAGGACCACCACAATATACACAACCACAACATTATACAAGACCACAACATTATACAGGACCACAACATTATACAGAATAGTGGTGGGTTGGTGGTGTTGTCGTCGTTGATCCTTTTTTCTGGACAACCCAACCCACAACTTGGTAGAGTGCTTATACTTCACCAGGAGATCACACTGGGCACGTCTGGCTCTTGGAGAGGGGCTCAACGTCACACGTTTAGGGGATGCGGCTCCAATACTTAGCCTCGTTGTCACGTGTACACACCCACTCGAGCCGCCATTTCATTTATTTCAGTCATGTTGCACTCCAACACCATCAGAACTCTATCATCAGCTTACCAAGTGGTATCCTATCTTCTGATTCACCACCTGATACTATCTACCACCTGATACTATCTATCTATGATACACCCTATCAGTTCTAGAACACATACATCTGTAGGTAATCCAGCCTACGTCTGTAACTCTATGCTTCAGTATAGACACTCCTCGGCACAAGAACGGCAAACAATCACTCACCTTTCACTGCGTCTTGCACACTAAGGACAACCAAACACTCTATCACCTCCCTACAAGTAATCATTTAGAACTTCCCTTCCATATCTGGAAGTTCACTACCCTGATCTCTTCAGGAACTACCAGGATCCTCTGCAGCTCCTCCAGGCTGCTACACCATGAAGTTTTCCTTGGGCAACTATGGTGCTTCACTACCTCTACTAGGGTCCTCCACAGCTCTCCTGGCTGCTACACCATGAAGTTTCCTCGAACAACTATGGTGCTTCACCACCTCTACAGAAGCACGTGACACTCCTCTTCACTGCTTCTCCTCACAGCTCGAGGTCCTCTCCTCCACTACCTTGGAGTCTCATCAACTACTCCCACTGTGCTGGCTTCGAAGTTCTCAGCAACTTCTTCCCCAAAGACAAACCTGCAACCAATTGACACTCCAATAAAAATGTTTCCCCTTAAACACAAACAAAAATAACCACACAATATGTTTGCCTCCTACATCTATCTGCTCTCTACATACTGTGAGAGTGGACTCCCCCATTTTGGGCTGGTCCATGCTCCGCCTTGCCCGGCGGTACTCACTCACTCTGGGAGGGTCCTCCGCTGCCAGGAGCTGGGCTCCCTCGGTCACCTGCCAGCGCTCAGAGCAGACAGACGTTGCTCCGCCCTCCAAGACGTTCCTCCCTCTCCACTCTCTTATTTCAGGCTTTCTGCCTTATCAAAACATGTCTAACTTATCAATAAACATTGCTACTGTCGCTGGGCACACGACCAACTACAAGTAATCGCTATAGACTGGCTTAAATCATGCTTACCACAGATTGCCTAGTCGAGGGCGCTCCTCCTTCTCACGGAGTCTGGTCAGGGCACTCCCACGGCCCACGATAATGTCTCTGGGCGGCTTAATAAACACTCCTCGCCGTCCAGGACTTGAGACCACAACGTTCCCAGCTCGATTTCACAGCTAGCACATCTGCACACTTCTCTTCTCTTGGAGATATATCACTAGGGGTTCCTTTCTGACGGGAGCTCAAACGGAGCACAGCTTCCCCCTGCGATGTCTGGCACTCAAGTGAGTGTCAAAGCCCTCCAGAAGCGAGCCTCACGCCTCCAGCAAATTATCCACATCTCCTAACCAGTCATTTATCTATTTTCTTATTCACTGCCTATAATCCCAAATTGTTTATTTAAATCCAACCAACTATTTTACATCTGTGTTATCACCTCTATATTTCTTAGACCTTCTAGTCAGGTCAGGTTTGATAGAATAATTCTCAAAGGGGAGACTCGTTTTTCGGCTACCTGGGATCATAACTCTCCCTCCCCCTTGTTTTTGAGTATAATTCTAGTGGCTAGGCTCGAGATAACCATCAGCTACTACGTTGTCTCGCCCTCTTATGTGCGTTATCACCAGGTCATACTCTTGGAGCAATAAAAACCATCTGGTTAATCTCTGGTTTGCATGCTTCATTTCCCTCAGGAAAACTAGGGGTTTATGGTCTGTATACACCATCACTGGGTGTCCCCCCCCCCCCTTACATACACTTCAAAATGTTTCAATGCCATCACCAGGGCCAAAGTCTCTTTCTTGACTGTACTGTACGACCTCTGGTGCTTAACGAACTTCTTTGAGAAGAAGGACACGGGGCGGTAAATTCCATCACTCCGCTGCGTCAGTACAGCTCCAGCCCCTATATCACTGGCATCTACAAATAACATGAACGGAGCTCCAAAATCTGGCAACATTAGTACAGGCGCCTCGGTCAACAGTCTTTTGGTTTTTTTCAAACGCTTCTTGTGCTGTCCCATTCCACTCCCACTTCTTGCTCTTTGATAGCAAACTCGTCATAGGAGCGGCTATGGTGGAGAAATTTCCGCAGATCTTCCGGTAATATCCAATCATACCGAGGTACCTCAACAATTCTTTCTTACTCCTGGGCACTGGGAAATTGTCAATAGCCTCCACCTTTGTTCTTACTGGAGCAACCTCGCCTTGCCCTACTATATACCCAAGGTACTCCAAGCGGGCTCTCCCGAACTCGCTTTTTGCTAAGTTGATCGTCATGTTGGCCTTCTCCAATCGATCGAACAAATCTAAACGTCGATCCACATGATCCTTCCAGGAATCATCGAACACTACAATATCATCGATGTACACTGCACATCCGGTCATGCCTTGTAATTTGTAATATCTGGCTCACAACTCGCCAGAAACATTTTCTTCTCACAAACGATCTGACTTCTCTGGCACCTCTTGGCTAGGCTGTCCTCCTTGGACGCCTGCACTCCATCGGTCCACTCTACTTATTGTTTCCACCTTCCGTTTCCTCGTCTTCTTCTCTTCACGTCCAGTCAGACATCTACTGTCAGTACCTCCTCTGTCGTCTTCACACTTCCATCTACTGCCATTATACTTCCGTCTCCTGTCATCATACTTCACTCCCTCGTCTTCACCGACGATCTTCCCTTTCGTCTCCTCATTTATCCGAGACCTCATCCTGTTTGACTTCCATCGAGCCCTCGGCTTTCTTCTATTCCTCCATGCTTGTATCATCATCCTCTTCCCACACTTCTCACCTCTATACAACTCCATTTCTTCTCACCTCTATACAACTCCATTTCTTCTCCTTCAACTCTTCTTCATTCCCTAAAGGTTTCTTTGAGCACTGTACTACAACCAACAGCACCCGACAGTACATGTCGTTCTACCTCTCCAAGAGTGCTCGTAAGCATCTATCCACACACTGTCTCTTCTCCTGACTCATCCCCTCGGATGTCAGTCAGGTTCACACTCTCAGGTGTCCCACCCTTGCCGTGGTCTTCTGGGCACTCCTCTGGCACAGTCTCCACTATGACTCCTGGCAACACCTTTGTCCCGCACAAGTCATTCCCCAGGATCACTTGGATTCCTGGAACAGGTATGTCGGGGCATACTCCCAACATCACCTCTGCCGACACATATTCCGACCTTAGCTGGACAGCGCATACGGGCATGTCACTCTCAGACAATAACCCATATACTTTCATCTTACTCCTGCCAGCTAACCGTCGATCATTCCCAATCAGGCTTCTCGTAATCAAGCTCTGATTAGCTCCGGTATCCCTTAAGATACAAACTTCTACCTCAGACTGGCCTCCTATACTGATCCAACCTATGCTCATGAACGGCCTATACCTCTCGTTCACTAAGTTCCATTTCTGTGGTTTGTCTTGGAACACATTAGTATATTTACTTCGGGGGTCACACATGGCCAGGGTCACAACGCTCTTGCCCTGCCGACAGTCTCGCATCACGTGACCCAATCCGTTACAATTGTAACACCTCACCTTGGAAAAGTCTCTTCTATATGTACCAGAGTGGCTCTGACTTTGTCCACTCGCATGAGAGTTCCTTGGGCCAGGAACACCACCTGCACTCTGTGGGGCTTTACTAGACTCTTGATTTCCTGGATAACGATTAGTTTCTCGTTTAGCTCCTCCATCCTCACTTTTAGACGAAGTGCGTGACCTACTCGTCTGAGTTTTAGGGTACTTACGTTTATCTGCCCATTTATCAAAATTATTCTCACCCCAGACTCCTCTGTGTCTTTCATAATTTCTTCCTCCCCAGACTCCACTGGGTCTGCTATTGCTGCGTCTCACCTCATTCTTCACTCTGTTCTCCCTTAAGCTCTTGTATGCTTCAGTAATCATATCCGCCCTATCTGCGGCATCTTTCACCTCCTTTATCCCTGCTTCTAGGATCTTGAATTTTGTTTCAGGATGCATCATCTCCAAGAACTTCTCTATGACCATCAGTTGCTTCAGGTCAGCGTAAGATTCAACTCCAGCAGCCTCAATCCACTTCTGGATTCGTCTTTCCAAATCCCTTGCTGTCTCAGCAAAGGTACATGCTCCAACTTTGATCATCTCTCTGAAGCGCTTCCTATAAGCTTCTGGGGTTAGCTGAAACGAGCGCAATATGCTGATCTTTATCCTCCTTTACTATTTCCAGGGAAGCCTCACTAGGACAAGGGCAAACACCAGCAAATTTGAATACATTTATTGGACAAAGCACATACACAATACATACACACATATAATAATAATGAATCTTACACTCTATGCTATTTCAGCCAGGTTGCACTCCAACACCATCAGTATTCTATCATCTGCTTATCAAGTAGTATCCTATCTCCTGATTAACCACCTGATATTACCAACCTCCTCCGATAGGTCAAATCATATAATACAATGTTGCACTATCAGCAAAGAATATATATCTGTAAACATGTACAAGGAAAATCAGCGTATGAATGCAATAACATATATATCAGTATAAAATGTTCCTTGATACACAACAATGATCAATCGATCACCCTATCAGTCCTAGAACACATACATCTGTAGGTAATCCAGCCTACGACCGTAACTCTATACTTCAGTGTAAACTCCTTGGCACAAAATGGCAAACTATCACTCACCTTTCACTGCGTCTTGCACGCTAATAACACTCTATCACCTCCCTACAAGTAATCATTTAGAACTTCCCTTCCACATCTGGAAGTTCACTACTTGATCTCTTCAGGTTCTTCCGGGTTTACTACCAGGATCCTCTGCAGCTCCTCCAGGCTGCTACACCATGAAGTTTTCCTTGAGTAAACTACGTGCTTCACCACTTCCGCTAGGGTCCCCCCCAGCTCTGCTGGCTGCTACACCATGAAGTTCCCTCGAGCAACTATGGTGCTTCACCACCTCTACAGAAGCACGTGACATCCTCTTCACTGCTTCTCCTCACAGCTCGAGGTCCTCTCCTCCGCTACCTTGGAGTCTCATCAACTACTCCCTCTGTGCTGGCTTCGAAGTTCTCAGCAACTTCTTCCCCAAAGACAAACCTGCAACCCATTGACACTCCAATAAAAATGTTTCCCTTAAACACATAAACAAAAATAATCACACAATATGTTTGCCTCCAACATCTATCTGTCCTCTACATACTGTGAGAGTGGACTCCCCGTTTTGGGCTGGTCCATGCTCCACCTCGCCCGGCGGTCCTCACTCTGGGAGGGTCCTCCACCGTCAGGAGCTGGCTCCCTCAGTCACCTGCCAGTGCTCAGAGGAGACGGATGTCGCTCCGTGTTCCTCCCTCTCCACTCTCTTACTTTAGGCCTTCTGCCTTATCAAAACATGTCTAACTTATCAATAAACATTGCTACTGTCGCTGGGCACATAACCAACTACAAGTAATCACTATGAACTGGCTTAAATCGTGCTTACCACAGATTGCCTAGTCGAGGGCGCTCCTCCCTCTGACAGAGTCTGGTCAGGGCACTCCCATGGCCCACGATAATGTCTCTGGGTGGCTTAATAAACACTCCTCGCCGTCCAGGACTTGAGACCACAACGTTCCCAGCTCGATTCCACAGCTGGCACGTCTGCACACTTCTCTTCTCTTGGAGATATATCACCAGGGGGTTCCTTTCTGACGGGAGCTCAAACTGAGCACGGCTTCCTCCTGCAATGTCTGGCACTCAAGTGAGATCAAAGCCCTCCAGAAGCGAGCCTCATGCCTCCAGCAAAATATCCACATCTCCTAACCAGTCATATATCTATTTTCTTATTCACTGCCCATAATCTCAAATTGTTTATTAAATCCAACTAACTATTTTACACCTGTGTTATCACCTCTATATTTCTTAGACCTTCTAGTCAGGTCAGGCTTGATAGAATAATTCTCAAAGGGGAGACTCATTTTTTCGGCTACCTGGGATCGTGACAAAACCTATATATTCTTTAAAAATTTATGATCCATTAAAACTGAATTTCATCTTCCTTTTTTTTCATAAAAGTTTTTTCGTTAAATTTTCACCAAAACTTTTTGCTCGTCAGACCCAGCCGCTTGACTTTAATTTGAATTCCCGATAAAATATTTCCTTGTGAATTCTATTTTAAGATTTTTCTCCATGTTTGCATGGTAATGTGATGAAAAAATGAGAGAGATTGACAGGTTAACTTATGTGGATATATATATATATATATATATATATATATATATATATATATATATATATATATATATATGGCACAACTCTCCTAAACACGAGAGTTAAGTATACAACTTTAGAACACTTTCCCACCAGGAGACTCGAACCCTAGCCAGCACAGAAGCCTTCCAGCAACTGGCATAACAGGTACGCCTTAACCCTCTGCACCACCGCTCAGACCCTTAAAAGAGATGGTAATTTCGGAGTATTTAAATCCCCCAAAGATCAACACCTCCCAAGAGCACCAGAGCAAGTGAGGGGTCATTTAGACGTTAATTTCATCAAGTCCCTGTTAATATGGGAAGACACAGTGTCTCTGCTTAAGGCACAACTCTCCTAAACACGAGAGTTAAGTATACAACTTTAGAACACTTTCCCACCAGGAGACTCGAACCCTAGCCAGCACAGAAGCCTTCCAGCAACTGGCATAACAGGTACGCCTTAACCCTCTGCACCACCGCTCAGACCCTTAAGAGCACCAGAGCAAGTGAGGGGTCATTTAGACGTTAATTTCATCAAGTCCCTGTTAATATGGGAAGACACAGTGTCTCTGCTTAAGGCACAACTCTCCTAAACACGAGAGTTAAGTATACAACTTTAGAACACTTTCCCACCAGGAGACTCGAACCCTAGCCAGCACAGAAGCCTTCCAGCAACTGGCATAACAGGTACGCCTTAACCCTCTGCACAACCGCTCAGACCCTTAAAAGAGATGGTAATTTCGGAGTATTTAAATCCCCCAAAGATCAACACCTCCAAGAGCACCAGAGCAAGTGAGGGGTCATTTAGACGTTAATTTCATCAAGTCCCTGTTAATATGGGAAGACACAGTGTCTCTGCTTAAGGCACAACTCTCCTAAACACGAGAGTTAAGTATACAACTTTAGAACACTTTCCCACCAGGAGACTCGAACCCTAGTATACTTAACTCTCGTGTTTAGGAGAGTTGTGCCTTAAGCAGAGACACTGTGTCTTCCCATATTAACAGGGACTTGATGAAATTAACGTCTAAATGACCCCTCACTTGCTCTGGTGCTCTTGGGAGGTGTTGATCTTTGGGGGATTTAAATACTCCGAAATTACCATCTCTTTTAAGGGTCTGAGCGGTGGTGCAGAGGGTTAAGGCGTACCTGTTATGCCAGTTGCTGGAAGGCTTCTGTGCTGGCTAGGGTTCGAGTCTCCTGGTGGGAAAGTGTTCTAAAGTTGTATACTTAACTCTCGTGTTTAGGAGAGTTGTGCCTTAAGCAGAGACACTGTGTCTTCCCATATTAACAGGGACTTGATGAAATTAACGTCTAAATGACCCCTCACTTGCTCTGGTGCTCTTGGGAGGTGTTGATCTTGGGGGATTTAAATACTCCGAAATTACCATCTCTTTTAAGGGTCTGAGCGGTGGTGCAGAGGGTTAAGGCGTACCTGTTATGCCAGTGCTGGAAGGCTTCTGTGCTGGCTAGGGTTCGAGTCTCCTGGTGGGAAAGTGTTCTAAAGTTGTATACTTAACTCTCGTGTTTAGGAGAGTTGTGCCTTAAGCAGAGACACTGTGTCTTCCCATATTAACAGGGACTTGATGAAATTAACGTCTAAATGACCCCCTCACTTGCTCTGGTGCTCTTGGGAGGTGTTGATCTTTGGGGGATTTAAATACTCCGAAATTACCATCTCTTTTAAGGGTCTGAGCGGTGGTGCAGAGGGTTAAGGCGTACCTGTTATGCCAGTTGCTGGAAGGCTTCTGTGCTGGCTAGGGTTCGAGTCTCCTGGTGGGAAAGTGTTCTAAAGTTGTATACTTAACTCTCGTGTTTAGGAGAGTTGTGCCTTAAGCAGAGACACTGTGTCTTCCCATATTAACAGGGACTTGATGAAATTAACGTCTAAATGACCCCTCACTTGCTCTGGTGCTCTTGGGAGGTGTTGATCTTTGGGGGATTTAAATACTCCGAAAAAGAAAATTACCATCTCTTTTAAGGGTCTGAGCGGTGGTGCAGAGGGTTAAGGCGTACCTGTTATGCCAGTTGCTGGAAGGCTTCTGTGCTGGCTAGGGTTCGAGTCTCCTGGTGGGAAAGTGTTCTAAAGTTGTATACTTAACTCTCGTGTTTAGGAGAGTTGTGCCTTAAGCAGAGAACGACACTGTGTCTTCCCATATTAACAGGGACTTGATGAAATTAACGTCTAAATGACCCCTCACTTGCTCTGGTGCTCTTGGGAGGTGTTGATCTTTGGGGGATTTAAATACTCCGAAATTACCATCTCTTTTAAGGGTCTGAGCGGTGGTGCAGAGGGTTAAGGCGTACCTGTTATGCCAGTTGCTGGAAGGCTTCTGTGCTGGCTAGGGGTCGAGTCTCCTGGTGGGAAAGTGTTCTAAAGTTGTATACTTAACTCTCGTGTTTAGGAGAGTTGTGCCTTAAGCAGAGACACTGTGTCTTCCATATTAACAGGGACTTGATGAAATTAACGTCTAAATGACCCCCTCACTTGCTCTGGTGCTCTTGGGAGGTGTTGATCTTTGGGGGATTTAAATACTACTCCGAAATTACCATCTCTTTTAAGGGTCTGAGCGGTGGTGCAGAGGGTTAAGGCGTACCTGTTATGCCAGTTGCTGGAAGGCTTCTGTGCTGGCTAGGGTTCGAGTCTCCTGGTGGGAAAGTGTTCTAAAGTTGTATACTTAACTCTCGTGTTTAGGAGAGTTGTGCCTTAAGCAGAGACACTGTGTCTTCCCATATTAACAGGGACTTGATGAAATTAACGTCTAAATGACCCCTCACTTGCTCTGGTGCTCTTGGGAGGTGTTGATCTTTGGGGGATTTAAATACTCCGAAATTACCATCTCTTTTAAGGGTCTGAGCGGTGGTGCAGAGGGTTAAGGCGTACCTGTTATGCCAGTTGCTGGAAGGCTTCTGTGCTGGCTAGGGTTCGAGTCTCCTGGTGGGAAAGTGTTCTAAAGTTGTATATATATATATATATATATATATATATATATATATATATATATATATATATATATATATATATATATATATATATAAAAGTTTGTGAGGGTACCACCTCTGGTGCCAATGTGGGGACCCATAGCCTCGGAGAAGAAAATAAAATGTATTCAGAGGAGACCTTGTGGTTTCTCACTGAACACTAATATTATCTTCTCCTACCACCCCCATTCTTTTGTATGTACACATATATATTTACTTTATTTGAACTTTGTTACAAAAAAGGAGTTTCATATGGGTTACAAAGATGGTTATCATAGGTTGTCGAGTTCCTCCAGCTCCTCAGATGGCGGGCAGGAACCCTGGATGCAGTGCGCATTTCCCCTCTGTATCGCCACACTGAGGCGCTGGAAAAGAAAGCTTGCAGCTCTCGGGTCCCTTGTTGTTTCAATGAGCCTAGAACCCAGTTCCTTCAAAAAACTGGTAGCACTTTTACCCCAGGCGCCGAGTGTCTCAGAAGCAATGGGGACAAAATTGTAGTGGTGATCCAGTTCTCTATTCTTACGGGATTTGGCTGCTTCCCTGTGGGTGGCAGCGCCACCTGGTTGTGCAACACTGAGGTTAATGTAGGTGTTAGCCAGGGTTGATACGTACGTGTAGTCCCATACCAACTGCTTGCCATTCTTCCAGGGGTTCACTGTGATACCATCCGGGCGACCAATAAGAGCATCAGAGTTACGGGGCGTTAGGTAACGGGGCTCTCTTTCAGCTGGGCATCCAGCTGTGGTGAGGCTCCTCTTGATGATGTCGTTAACTTCACTGTGCCTCGAGTGCCATCCCCCTGTGCTTTGGCAGAGTAGGCCATGGTGGCCGTACCTGTCAGCCACCACCTCGCCGCAAATACACCTATATCTGGTGTGGATTGGGACAGCAAGGCGGAGGGCCACAGTAATTCGGAGGGCGTGTGGTGTGAGATGCGTGCCAGTTGCCGACATTGGGGTTACTAACAGGAAATCCCCTGCATGTGGTGCTGCTACTGCCGTGAGGCGAGCAATGTCGTGTTGTGTTGTTGCAGCACCCAGGCACTCTGCAGCAACTTAGTCTACAATGGGGCCATCCCAGCTGGATTGCTTGTGGGCTTTTGGGGATGGTGGTTGAGGTGATTGGCCTGCACGAGAGGCCCACTCTGTGGCACAGCGTGTAAAATTGGGATCATGTACACCTGCCAGCTGATGTAAGTGGGCAGGTAGAATTTCCTTCACAAGGTCGTCGGATGCTGATAAGGAGGACAGGAAGGCTGGAACAGCGATTTGCGTTGCTGTTCGAACTCCGAGGCCCCCAAGTCTTACGGGAAGAGAGGCTTGTTTCCACTGTAGGTCATCGAGAGAGAGGTTAAGGGCTTTTTCTAGCATCGATTTCAGTAACCGGTCATACTCACTTAGTTTTTGGCTACTGTAAGATAGTGAACACCTCAGAAAGGTTAACCTGGGGAGGGACAGACATCTGGTGATGAGGTAGAGTGCATCATGAGCATCAATATCCTCAATCCTCCTATCCATCCTCTTAAGATCGGCGATTTTCTTATCAAGGACCTCATCGATGACTTTCAACCCCAGGGGAGCTCCTAGGAGTGTGCTGTCTTCAGGTTTAGTTTTATGGATATTTGGCAGAAGACCCTCTATTCTCTCTACGATGCCCTGGTTGGAACATATTATTTCACATTTAGAAGGGTTCAGGGTGAGGCCTAAAACTGCACCTTGCTCCTGGATTTTTCTGATGTCCTCCTGGATTGAGTCTTGGGAACCAGCTAGGATACCATCATCCAAGAACCAGATGTTAAGCTCGCTGGACAGGACCTCTGTGACTTGTTTGATGACTAAGCAGAAAAGGAGAGGAGCAAGGGTGTCACCCTATTGGACGCCTTCTCGTGAGTCAATTTCATGTTCGCCAGAAAGTAGCTTAAGATCCATACTGTAGCATGAATGTACAAAAGGGTAGAGGGAAGGGAAATGACTATGAACCGCACGGAGTACAGCATCCCTCCGCACCTAATTGAAGGCATTTTTTAAATCTAGCTTGATAAGGGCCTTTTCGTCTGTGATGTTGGCGATGAAGGCTCGAGCTGCATGGGCTGCCACCTCACACCCTTGTGGAATGCCAAACCCGAGCTGTTTTGGCTTCAGGTGTTGGTGTGGTGGTGGTGTTGGTGTTGGTGGTGGTGTGTGGTTGGGTGGTGGTGGCCATGTTGGTGTTGTGTTGGGGGTGACCTGGTGTGGTGTTGGTGGTGGTGGTGGGGTGGTGGTGGTGGTGGTGGTGGCCCTGGGGGTGGGTGGTGGTGGTGGCCCGGTGGTGGGTGGTGTTGGTGGCCTGGTGGTGGGTGGTGGTGGTATCCCTAATGGGTGGTGTTGTGGCCTGGGTTGGTGGGTGGTGTTGTGGCCATGGTGAGGGGGTGGTGGTGTGGTGGTGGTGGGTGGTGGTGGTAGGGGTGGTGGGGGTGTTGGTGTTGCCTGGTGGTGTTGGTGGTGGTCTGGTGGTGGTGTTGGTGTGGTCCTGGTGGTGGGTGGTGGTGTTGCATGGGGCTGTTGGTGTGGTGTTGGTGTTGGTGGTGGTGGTGGTGTTGGTCTTGGTGTTAGGGGTGGTGTTGGTGGGGGGGTCCTGGTGGTGGTGGTGGTGGGTTGGTGTTGGTGGTGGGTGTTGGTGTGGGCCTGGGTGGTGGTGGTGGTGTGTTGGTGGTGGTGGTGTGGTCCTGTGGGTTGGGGGTGGTGGTGGTGGGCCCTGGTGGTGTGGTGGTGTGGGCCTTGGTGAGGGTGGTGGTGTGGCCCTGGTGGTGGTGGGGGTGTGACACTGGTGGTGGGTGGTGGTGGTGCCATGTGGTGGGTGGTGGTGTGGCCCTGGTGGTGGGTGTGGTGTGGCCTGTGGGTGGGTGGTGTGTGGGGGTGGTGGGTAATGGTGTGGCCCTGGTGGTGGGTGGTGGGTTGGTGGCATGGTGGTGGGTGGTGGTGTGGCCTGGTGGTGGGTGGTGGTGTGGTGGTGTTGGTGGGTGGTGGTGTGGCCCTGGTGGTGGTGGTGTGGCCCTGGTGGTGGGGTGGTGGTGTGGTATGGCCTGGTGATGGGTGGTGGTGTGGCCCTGGTGATGGGTGTTGGTGGCCTGGCCCTGGTGGTGGTGTGGCCCTGGTGATGGGTGTTGGTGTGGCCCTGGTGATGGGTGGTGGTGTGGCCCTGGTGATGGGTGGTGGTGTGGCCCTGGTGATGGGTGGTGTGTGGCCCTGGTGTGGTGGTGTGGCCCTGGTGGGGGTAGTGGTGTGGCCCTGGTGATGGGTGGTGGTGTGGCCCTGGTGATGGGTGGTGGTGTGGCCCTGGTGGTGGGGTGGTGGTGGTGGTGGGTGGTGGTGTGGCCCTGGTGGTGGGTGGTGGTGTGGCCCTGGTGATGGGTGGTGGTGTGGCCCTGGTGGCCCTGGGTGGTGGTGTGGCCCTGGTGGTGGGTGGTGGTGTGGCCCTGGTGATGGTGGTGGTGGTGTGGTGGTGTGGCCCTGGTGATGGGTGGTGGTGTGGCCCTGGTGGTGGGTGGTGGTGTGGCCCTGGTGGGTGGGTGGTGGTGTGGCCTGGTGGTGGGTGGTGGTGTGGTGTGGTGGTGGGTGGTGGTGTGGCCCTGGTGGTGGGTGGTGGTGTGGCCTGGTGATGGTGTGGTGGTGTGGTGGTGTGGTGGGTGGTGGTGTGGCCCTGGTGATGGGTGGTGGTGTGGCCCTGGTGATGGGTGGTGGTGTGGCCCTGGTGGGTGGGTGGTGGTGTGGCCCTGGTGATGGGTGGTGGTGTGGCCCTGGTGGTGGGTGGTGGTGTGGCCCTGGTGGTGGGTGGTGGTGTGGCCCTGGTGATGGTGGTGGTGTGGCCCTGGTGGGTGGTGGTGTGGCCCTGGTGATGGGTGGTGGTGTGGCCCTGGTGGGGTGGTGGTGTGGCCCTGGTGATGGGTGGTGGTGTGGCCCTGGTGGGTGGTAGTGTGTGGGTGGTGGTGGTGGGTGGTAGTGTGGCCCTGGTGGTGGGTGGTGGTGTGGCCATGGCCCTGGTGGGTGGTGGTGTGGTCCCTGGTGGTGGTGGTGGTGGTGTGGCCCTGGTGGGTGGTAGTGTGGCCCTGGTGGGTGGTGGTGGTGTGGCCCTGGTGGGTGGTAGTGTGGCCCTGGTGGTGGTGGCCCTGGTGGGTGGTGGTGTGGTCCTGGTGTTGGGTGGTGGTGTGGTCCCTGGTGGGGTGTGGTGGTGTGGCCCTGGTGGGTGGTGGTGTGGCCCTGGTGGTGGGTGGTGGTGTGGCCCTGGTGGGTGGTGGTGTGGCCTGGTGATGGGTGGTGGTGTGGCCCTGGTGGGTGGTGGTGAGGCCCTGGTGATGGGTGGTGGTGTGGCCCTGGTGATGGGTGGTAGTGTGGCCCTGGTGGGTGGGTGGTGTGGTGATGGGTGGTGGTGTGGCCCTGGTGGGTGGTGGTGTGGCCTGGTGATGGGTGGTGGTGTGGCCCTGGTGGGTGGTGGTGTGGCCCTGGTGATGGGTGGTAGTGTGGCCCTGTGTGGGTGGTAGTGTGGCCCTGGTGGGTGGTGGTGTGGCCCTGGTGATGGGTGGTGGTGTGGCCCTGGTGGGGTGGTGGTGTGGCCCTGGTTGGTGGTGGTGTGGTGGTGGTGTGGTGTGGTGGTGGGTGGTGGTGTGGCCCTGGTGATGGGTGGTGGTGTGGCCCTGGTGGGTGGTGGTGTGTGGCCCTGGTGATGGGTGGTGTGTGGCCCTGGTGGGTGGTGGTGTGGCCCTGGTGGGTGGTGGTGTGGCCCTGGTGGGGTGGTAGTGTGGCCCTGGTGGGTGGTGGTGTGGCCCTGGTGATGGGTGGTGTGGCCCTGGTGGGGTGGTAGTGTGGCCCTGGTGGGTGGTGGTGTGGCCCTGGTGGTGGGTGGTGTGGTGGCCCTGGTGGGTGGTGGTGTGGCCCTGGTGGTGGTGTGGCCCTGGTGGGTGGTAGTGTGGCCCTGGTGGGTGGTGGTGTGGCCCTGGTGGGTGGTGGTGTGTGGCCCTGGTGGGTGGTGGTGTGGCCCTGGTGGGTGGTGGTGTGGCCCTGGTGGGTGGTAGTGTGGCCCTGGTGGGTGGTAGTGTGGCCCTGGTGGGTGGTGGTGTGGCCCTGGTGGGTGGTGGTGTGGCCCTGGTGGGTGGTGGTGGTGTGGCCCTGGTGGGTGGTAGTGTGGCCCTGGTGGGTGGTGGTGTGGCCCTGGTGGGTGGTGGTGTGGCCCTGGTGGGGTGGTGTGGTGGTGTGGCCCTGGTGGGGTGGTGGTGTGGTGGTGTAGCCCTGGTGGTGGGTGGTGGTGTGGCCCTGGTGGGTGGTGGTGTGTGGGTGGTAGTGTGGCCCTGGTGGGTGGTAGTGTGGCCCTGGTGGGTGGTGGTGTGGCCCTGGTGGGTGGTGGTGTGTGGCCCTGGTGGGTGGTGGTGTGGCCCTGGTGGGTGGTGTGTGGCCCTGGTGGGTGGTAGTGTGGCCCTGGTGGGTGGTGGTGTGGCCCTGGTGGGGGTGGTGGTGTGGCCCTGGTGGGGGTGGTAGTGTGGCCTGGTGGGTGGTAGTGTGGCCCTGGTGGGTGGTGGTAGTGTGGCCCTGGTGGGTGGTAGTGTGGCCCTGGTGGGTGGTGGTGCCCTGGTGGGTGTGTGGCCCTGGTGGGTGGTAGTGTGGCCCTGGTGGGTGGGTAGTGTGGCCCTGGTGGGTGGTAGTGTGGCCCTGGTGGGTGGTAGTGTGGCCCTGGTGGGTGGTAGTGTGGCCCTGGTGGGTGGTGGTGTGGCCCTGGTGGGTGGTAGTGTGGCCCTGGTGGGTGGTGGTGTGGCCCTGGTGGGTGGTGGTGTGGCCCTGGTGGGTGGTAGTGTGGCCCTGGTGGGTGGTGGTGTGGCCCTGGTGGGTGGTGGTGTGGCCCTGGTGGGTGGTGGTGTGGGTGGTAGTGTGGCCCTGGTGGGTGGTGGTGTGGCCCTGGTGGGTGGTAGTGTGGCCCTGGTGGGTGGTAGTGTGGCCCTGGTGGGTGGTAGTGTGGCCCTGGTGGGTGGTGGTGTGGCCCTGGTGGGTGGTAGTGTGGCCCTGGTGGGTGGTGGTGTGGCCCTGGTGGGTGGTGGTGTGGCCCTGGTGGGTGGTGGTGTGGCCCTGGTGGGTGGTGGTGTGGCCCTGGTGGGTGGTAGTGTGGCCCTGGTGGGTGGTGGTGTGGCCCTGGTGGGTGGTAGTGTGGCCCTGGTGGGTGGTGGTGTGGCCCTGGTGGGTGGTAGTGTGGCCCTGGTGGGTGGTGGTGTGGGCCCTGGTGGGTGGTAGTGTGGCCCTGGTGGGTGGTGGTGTGGCCCTGGTGGGTGGTAGTGTGGCCCTGGTGGGTGGTGGTGTGGCCCTGGTGGGTGGTAGTGTGGCCCTGGTGGGTGGTGTGGCCCTGGTGGGTGGTAGTGTGGCCCTGGTGGGTGGTGTAGCCCTGGTGGGTAGTGTGGCCCTGGTGGGTGGTAGTGTGGCCCTGGTGGGTGGTAGTGTGTCCCTGGTGGGTGGTAGTGTGGCCCTGGTGTGTGGTGGTGGGTGGCCTGGGTGGTGGTGTGGCCCTGGTGGGTGGTGGTGTGGCCCTGGTGGGTGGTAGTGTGGCCCTGGTGGGTGGTAGTGTGGCCCTGGTGGGTGGTAGTGTGGCCCTGGTGGGTGGTGGTGTGGCCCTGGTGGGTGGTAGTGTGGCCCTGGTGGGTGGTAGTGTGGCCCTGGTGGGTGGTAGTGTGGCCCTGGTGGGTGGTAGTGTGGCCCTGGTGGGTGGTAGTGTGGCCCTGGTGGGTGGTAGTGTGGCCCTGGTGGGTGGTAGTGTGGCCCTGGTGGGTGGTGGTGTGGCCCTGGTGGGTGGTAGTGTGGTCCTGGTGGTTGGTGGTAGTGTGGCCCTGGTGGGTGGTAGTGTGGCCCTGGTGGGTGGTAGTGTGGCCCTGGTGGGTGGTAGTGTGGCCCTGGTGGGTGGTAGTGTGGCCCTGGTGGGTGGTGGTGTGGCCCTGGTGGGTGGTGGTGTGGCCCTGGTGGGTGGTGGTGTGGCCCTGGTGGGTGGTGGTGTGGCCCTGGTGGGTGGTGGTGTGGCCCTGGTGGGTGGTGGTGTGGCCCTGGTGGGTGGTGGTGTGGCCCTGGTGGGTGGTGGTGTGGCCCTGGTGGGTGGTGGTGTGGCCCTGGTGGGTGGTGGTGTGGCCCTGGTGGGTGGTGGTGTGGCCCTGGTGGGTGGTGGTGTGGCCCTGGTGGGTGGTGGTGTGGCCCTGGTGGGTGGTAGTGTGGCCCTGGTGGGTGGTGGTGTGGCCCTGGTGGGTGGTGGTGTGGCCCTGGTGGGTGGTGGTGTGGCCCTGGTGGGTGGTGGTGTGGCCCTGGTGGGTGGTAGTGTGGCCTGTGGGTGGTGGTGTGGGCCCTGGTGGGTGGTAGTGTGGCCCTGGTGGGTGGTGGTGTGGCCCTGGTGGGTGGTGGTGTGGCCCTGGTGGGTGGTGGTGTGGCCCTGGTGGGTGGTAGTGTGGCCCTGGTGGGTGGTGGTGTGGCCCTGGTGGGGGGTGGTGGTGTGGCCCTGGTGGGTGGTGGTGTGGCCCTGGTGGGTGGTGGTGTGGCCCTGGTGGGTGGTGGTGTGGTCCTGGTGGGTGGTGGTGTGGCCCTGGTGGGTGGTGGTGTGGCCCTGGTGGGTGGTGGTGTGGTCCTGGTGGGTGGTGGTGTGGCCCTGGTGGGTGGTGGTGTGGCCCTGGTGGGTGGTGGTGTGGCCCTGGTGGTGGTGGTGTAACCATGGTGATGGGTGGTGGTGTGGCCCTGGTGGGTGGTGGTGGTGGGTCCTGGTGGGTGGTGGTGTGGCCCTGGTGGTGGGTGGTGGTGTGGTCCTGGTGGGTGGTGGTGTGGCCCTGGTGGTGGTGTGGTGGTGGTGTGGTGGTGTGGCCCTGGTGGGTGGTGGTGTGGCCCTGGTGGGTGGTGGTGTGGCCCTGGTGGGTGGTGGTGTGGCCCTGGTGGGTGGTGGTGTGGCCCTGGTGGGTGGTGGTGTGGCCCTGGTGGGTGGTGGTGTGGGTAGTGTGGCCCTGGTGGGTGGTGGTGTGGCCCTGGTGGGTGGTGGTGTGGCCCTGGTGGGTGGTGGTGTGGCCCTGGTGGGTGGTGGTGTGGCCCTGGTGGTGGGTGGTGGTGTGGTCCTGGTGGGTGGTGGTGTGGCCCTGGTGGGTGGTGGTGTGTGCCCTGGTGGTTGTGGTGGTGTGGCCCTGGTGGGTGGTAGTGTGGCCCTGGTGGTTGGTGGTGGTGTGGCCCTGGTGGTGGGTGGTGGTGTGGCCCTGGTGGTGGGTGGTGGTGTGGCCCTGGTGGTGGGTGGTGGTGGGTCCTGGTGGGTGGTGGTGTGGCCCTGGTGGTGTGGTGGTGGTATGGTCCTGGTGGGTGGTGGTGTGGCCCTGGTGGTTGGTGGTGGTGTGGCCCTGGTGGGTGGTGGTGTGGCCCTGGTGGTTGGTGGTGGTATGGTCCTGGTGGGTGGTGGTGTGGCCCTGGTGGTTGGTGGTGGTGTGGCCCTGGTGGTGGTGGTGGTATGGGTCCTGGTGGGTGGTGGTGTGGCCCTGGTGGTTGGTGGTGGTATGGTCCTGGTGGGTGGTGGTGTGGCCCTGGTGGTTGGTGGTGGTGTGGTGGTGGGTGGTGGTGTGGCCCTGGTGGTTGGTGGTGGTATGGTCCTGGTGGGTGGTGGTGTGGCCCTGGTGGTTGGTGGTGGTGTGGCCCTGGTGGTTGGTGGTGGTATGGTCCTGGTGGGTGGTGGTGTGGCCCTGGGTTGGTGGTGGTGGGTCCTGGTGGTGGTGGTGTGGCCCTGGTGGTTGGTGGTGGTGTGGCCCTGGTGGGTGGTGGTGGGCCCTGGTGGGTGGTGGTGTGGTGGTTGGTGGGTGGTGGTGTGGCCCTGGTGGGGTGGTGGTGTGGCCCTGGTGGTGGGTGGTGGTGTGGCCCTGGTGGGTGGTGGTGTGGCCCTGGTGGTGGTGGTGGTGGTGTGGCCCTGGTGGTTGGTGGGTGGTGGTGTGGCCCTGGTGGTTGGTGGTGTGGCCCTGGTGGGTGGTGGCCCTGGTGGGTGGTGGTGTGCCCTGGTGGTGGTGGTGTGGTGGTTGGTGGTGGTATGGTCCTGGTGGGTGGTGGTGCCCTGGTGGTTGGTGGTGTGGCCCTGGTGGGGGTGGTGGTGTGGCCCTGGTGGGTGGTAGTGTGGCCCTGGTGGGTGGTAGTGTGGCCCTGGTGATGGATAGTGGTGTGGCCCTGGTGATTGCTGGTGGTGTAGCCCTGGTGGGTGGTAGTGTGGCCCTGGTGATGGATAGTGGTGTGGCCCTGGTGGTGGATGGTAGTGTGGCCCTGGAACTGGTTGCAGCAGACCTGGAGAAGTGGGAGCCGTGAGAGGAAGCAATAATCACACACAGAACAGCTTTGAGTTGTGTCTGTGAGGGAGAGCCAATATTATTTTGCTGAAATTGAATCTCGACCGTTGGGCGTCGTGTTGTAAGAGTCCCCTGTTGGTCCCGTTAGTCCTGCAGGCCCCGTTGGTCCCGTTAGTCCTGCAGGCCCCGTTGGTCCCATTAGTCCTGCAGGCCCGTTGGTCCCGTTAGTCCTGCTGGTCCCGTTAGTCCTGCTGGTCCCGTTGGTCCCGTTAGTCCTTCTGGTCCCGTTAGTCCTGCAGGTCCCGTTGGTCCCGTTAGTCCTGCTGGTCCCGTTGGTCCCATTAGTCCTATTAATCCCGTTAGTCCTGCTGGTCCCGTTGGTCCCGTTAGTCCTGCTGGTCCCGTTGGTCCGTTAGTCCTGCTGGTCCCGTTGGTCCCGTTAGTCCTGCAGGCCCCGTTGGTCCCGTTAGTCCTGCAGGCCCCGTTGGTCCCGTTAGTCCTGCAGGCCCCGTTTGTCCCGTTAGTCCTGCTGGTCCCGTTGGTCCCGTTAGTCCTGCTGGTCCCGTTGGTCCCGTTAGTCCTGCTGGTCCCGTTGGTCCCATTAGTCCTGTTGGTCCCGTTAGTCCTGCTGGTCCCGTTGGTCCCGTTAGTCCTGCTGGTCCCGTTGGTCCATTAGTCCTTCTGGTCCCGTTGGTCCCATTAGTCCATCTGGTCCCGTTGGTCCCGTTAGTCCTGGTGGTCCCGTTGGTCCCATTAGTCCATCTGGTCCCGTTGGTCCCGTTAGTCCTGCAGGCCCCGTTGGTCCCGTTAGTCCTGCAGGCCCCGTTGGTCCCGTTAGTCCTGCAGGCCCCGTTGGTCCCGTTAGTCCTGCAGGCCCCGTTGGTCCCGTTAGTCCTGCTGGTCCCGTTGGTCCCGTTAGTCCTGCTGGTCCCGTTGGTCCCATTAGTACTGCAGGCCCCGTTGGTCCCGTTAGTCCTGCTGGTCCCGTTGGTCCCGTTAGTCCTGCTGGTCCCGTTGGTCCCGTTAGTCCTGCTGGTCCGTTAGTCCCGTTAGTCCTGCAGGCCCCGTTGGTCCCGTTAGTCCTGCAGGCCCCGTTGGTCCCGTTAGTCCTGCTGGTCCCGTTGGTCCCGTTAGTCCTGCTGGTCCCGTTGGTCCCGTTAGTCCTGCAGGCCCCGTTGGTCCTGTTAGTCCTGCAGGCCCCGTTGGTCCCGTTAGTCCTGCTGGTCCCGTTGGTCCCGTTAGTCCTTCTGGTCCCGTTGGTCCCGTTAGTCCTGCAGGCCCCGTTGGTCCCGTTAGTCCTGCAGGTCTCGTTGGTCCCGTTAGTCCTGCTGGTCCCGTTGGTCCCGTTAGTCCTTCTGGTCCCGTTGGTCCCGTTAGTCCTGCAGGCCCCGTTGGTCCCGTTAGTCCTGCAGGTCTCGTTGGTCCCGTTAGTCCTGCTGGTCCCGTTGGTCCCGTTAGTCCTGCTGGTCCCATTAGTCCTGTTGGTCCCGTTAGTCCTGCAGGCCCCGTTGGTCCCGTTAGTCCTGCTGGTCCCGTTGGTCCCATTAGTCCTGCAGGCCCCGTTGGTCCCGTTAGTCCTGCTGGTCCCGTTGGTCCCGTTAATCCTGCAGGTCCCGTTGGTCCCGTTAGTCCTGCAGGCCCCGTTGGTCCCGTTAGTCCTGCTGGTCCCGTTGGTCTCGTTAGTCCTGCTGGTCCCGTTGGTCCTGCAGGCCCCGTTGGTCCCGTTAGTCCTGCAGGTCTCGTTGGTCCCGTTAGTCCTGCTGGTCCCGTTGGTCCCGTTAGTCCTGCTGGTCCCATTAGTCCTGTTGGTCCCGTTAGTCCTGCAGGCCCCGTTGGTCCCGTTAGTCCTGCAGGCCCCGTTGGTCCCGGTAGTCCTGCAGGCCCCGTTGGTCCCGTTAGTCCTGCAGGCCCTGTTGGTCCTGCTGGTCCCGTTGGTCCCGTTAGTCCTGCAGGCCCCGTTGGTCCCGTTAGTCCTGCTGGTCCCGTTGGTCTCGTTAGTCCTGCTGGTCCCGTTGGTCCCGTTAGTCCTGCTGGTCCCGTTGGTCCCGTTAGTCCTGCTAGTCCCGTTGGTCCCGTTAGTCCTGCAGGCCCCGTTGGTCCCGTTAGTCCTGCAGGCCCCGTTGGTCCCGTTAGTCCTGCAGGCCCCGTTGGTCCCGTTAGTCCTGCAGGCCCCGTTGGTCCCGTTAGTCCTGCAGGCCCCGTTGGTCCCGTTAGTCCTGCTAGTCCCGTTGGTCCCGTTAGTCCTGCAGGCCCCGTTAGTCCTGCAGGCCCCGTTGGTCCCGTTAGTCCTGCAGGCCCCGTTGGTCCCGTTAGTCCTTCTGGCCCCGTTGGTCCCGTTAGTCCTGCAGGTCCCGTTGGTCCCGTTAGTCCTGCTGGTCCCGTTGGTCCCGTTAGTCCTGCTGGTCCCGTTGGTCCCGTTAGTCCTGCTGGTCCCGTTGGTCCCGTTAGTCCTGCTGGTCCCGTTGGTCCCATTAGTCCTGCAGGTCCCGTTGGTCCCGTTAGTCCTGCTGGTCCCGTTGGTCCCGTTAGTCCTGCAGGTCCCGTTGGTCCCGTTAGTCCTGCAGGTCCCGTTGGTCCCATTGGTCCTGCAGGTCCCGTTGGTCCCGTTAGTCCTGCAGGTCCCGTTGGTCCCGTTAGTCCTGCAGGCCCCGTTGGTCCCATTTGTCCTGCAGGTCCCGTTGGTCCCGTTAGTCCTGCAGGTCCCGTTGGTCCCGTTAGTCCTGCTGGTCCTGTTGGTCCCGTTAGTCCTGCAGGTCCCGTTGGTCCAGTTGAGCGGCGAATGCCCGGAAACGCACGAAAAGAAATGGGAAGCATTACTGGTTGTCCAGTTGTGTGTATAGAAGGAACTTATGTACTCTTGTTTCTTAAAGATATTTCCTATCTCTATCCCCCCAAAACAAATTATGAAATAAATTAGAGACGAGTTTGGTGTATTTGTGTATTCACCTGTTGTGCTTGCGGGAGTTGAGCACTGCTCTTTCGGCCTGCCTCTCAACTGTCAATCAACTGTTACTACTATTTTTTTCCACACACACTGTTATGGTGTCCTCTCCTATTTCTGCCCTATTCCAGCGTAAGGAGTCATATCTGCATACCTTACAGGTTCCCTGTACAGCAAGGAACTGCATGTATCTCATGTTTGATACATATCTACATACATGAGATATCTCATGTTTGATACATGAGGCAGCTGGAAAGAGTACGTATTTGTTGAAAAATTTTCGTTTATAAGTTTAACGGGTGAGGGGACTTATGTCCTTATTACATACAAAATGGCGACGAACCTGCCAGTTTGGCGCCAAGACCGTGAGTCAAAGCAGAGTTTAGTGGGCGAAAGAATACCAAGAGCTCATTGCTGTTAGTCTACGACGGAGGTGAGCGGCGACGCTGGGAGGGCAGTGTGAGGCCCCGCGGGTCAAAGAGCAAGGGAGGAAAGCGATCTGCTCAGTGACCACTGGCTGGGCCAGCTTGGAAGAACTAAAATCAGGGATTAGGTACGACGACGACGTGTTTTTCCACGACGCCCGAGGATCTGTGACACACGACCAGAGCGGCGAGGAACGGCCCAGGATATATATATATATATATATATATATATATATATATATATATATATATATATATATATATATATATATTGTGACGGTAACGCGTTGGTGTTCGGCTGTTTAAGGCTAGGGGTATGGCCTCGTCACATAGTTATAAAAAAAAATAGAAAAACTGGAACTTCGTCTGTGGTAAGGTAAGGAGAAGACACACAAAACACAAGTAAACTTTAACAATGAAATTTTAATTACGTTAAATAAATCAAAACATGAAAATAATGCACAAACAAATATGTATAATAAAATCAATGAATCAAAATAATAAGAATACTTAAATGACACAATGAAAAGTTACGTTAAGGCAAAATAATAAGAAGTGCAACACAAAAGTTAAGTGGGAGGTGCTGGAATATTGGCTTAAAGCCACCACCTCTCTCAGTACACGCTAACGTCTAGCTGGGAGGAGTGCTGGCTACGAAAGCACGGAACATTCTGAGGACTGATGTTGGGGCGACCCCAGACATCAGGTAGTATTGGGGGCGAGTGCAGGTGCAGCCAGACCGGCGACCAATCAGCGGAGCCGTAGCGATCAACGGGTAGTTTGGTGGTTGGAGTTCGAACAGGTGGCTGGTTGCATACGTTTCTGCTCACCCTGGCAAGCCTTGCTGGTGCTGGTGTTGTTGTTGGACATTTCTTCCATAGTCTTTTTATATAATTGTGAAGACGTAATTTTGGAGGGAAGAGCAGGCTCAATCTCTTGAAGGAGATTATCGTCACAACTCTCCCCCGAAGCCTGCGGTTCTGGAAGAAGTACGTCGTTATGTGGTGGAGTAATGGATGGAGTCGCTTCTACTTCATAAACTCTGGAGAGGGCATCGGCTATGGTGTTGTCAGAACCCTTGATATAGCGGATCTCCAGGTTGAAGTCTTGTAAATACAGAGCCCATCGTAGAAGACGCTGGTTGGTGAATTGGGCTTGATGTAGGAAGCGGAGAGGGTTGTGGTCTGAGAAGATGGTGGTAGACCTGGCGCCTTGTAGGTACGGAGCGAAGTGTTGGAGGTTCAGGACGATGGATAGTAGCTCCTTTTCAATAGTGCTGTAGTTCCTCTGGTGTGGTTTCAGTTTGTAGCTGTAGTAGCTGACAGGTAGAACCTCCTCGCCTCGTAGTTGCATCAGGACACCACCAACGCCGGTACCACTGGCGTCGACATGAAGGACGAAAGGCTTGGTGATATCTGGAGAGGCGAGAATGGGGTTAGAACAGAGGAGGAATTTGAGTTGTTCGAAAGCAACGGTTTGCTGCATGGTCCAATTATACCGTTGCTTGGGACTGGTTAATAGAATTAGAGGTGTGGCGACTGTACTGAAATTCCTCACAAACCTACGGTAGTAAGAGGCAAGACCAAGGAAGCGCAGGAGCTGCTTCCTGGTGGTAGGCTGTGGATACTGTAGGATGGCTTGAGTGTGTGAGTCTAACGGAGCTATGCTGCCACTCCCAATAACATGACCCAGATAACGCACTTTACCTTTCGCGAAAGTGGACTTGCCCAGGTTGATGGTGAGGCCGGCTGTCAGGAGCTTGGAGAACAGACGTCGCAGCTGGAGCAGATGTTCACTCCAGGAGTTGGAGGCTACGACGATATCGTCCAGGTAGGCGTATGTGTTATCCAAGCCCTGGATGACACGGTTGACAGCTCTTTGAAAGGTGGCCGGGGCATTACATAGTCCGAAAGGAAGGCGTTCATATCTGAAAAGTCCAAAAGGAGTGATGAAGGCAGATATCTCTTTAGCGCGCTCCGTTAGACACACTTGATAGTACCCCTTAAGCAAGTCCACTTGGGACAAGTACTGGGCACTACCAATGGCATCAAGGATGTCATCTATCCTTGGCAAGGGGTAAGCATCCTTGACAGTGACAGAGTTCAGTTTTCGATAGTCAGTGCACAACCGCACCTTACCTTGGGGTTTGGGCACCAAGATACAAGGTGAGGCCCAGGGGGACTCACAAGGTGTAGCCAGTCCATGATCCAAGAGGTATTGCACCTCAGCACGCATGACTTCCTTCTTGCTCGGGCTGATTCGGTAGAAGGGTTGACGAATCGGCCGGGTGTCGGGGAGCAGTTGGATGTCGTGCTGGGTAACATTACACTCTTGGGGATCATCTCTGAACAACTCTTGATGTTCTCTGAAGATCTTGACGAGAGGTGCACTATGATTATCCTGAAAGTATTTGGGAAGATCATTAAGGATTTCGGAATTAGAAAGCGCTGACTCCTTGTCAGTGCTTTCGGGAGGAGAAGCTGGGAAGGTCTCACTGTGGATGTAGGGTTCTGTGAATGTGGAATAATTAGTCAAGACAGTGGGAGGAGTACCATTATATTGCTTCAGGAGGTTGACGTGGCACAGCTGGGTCTTCCGCCGCCTATCTGGAGTCTCTATCACATAATTATTATTATTCCTGCACTCTTTGACGCAGTAGGGTCCTGAAAATCTGTTTTGTAAAGGTGAACCTGGGATAGGGAAATAAGCAAGGACGAAGTCTCCCGGCTTGAATTTTCTTACTTTGCTGGTCTGGTCGTAATGAGTCTTCATTCTCACCTGGGCTTTCAATAGATTATCATGGGCAAAGCGGTGGACTCTCTCTAGAATGTGCTGAAGGTTTTGAAGAAACTGGGGCACATTCTGATGCTCACTGAAGGTGGCATCTCTGAGAGAGTCTTTGAAAGCCTTAAGGGGAGTACGGCACTTACGGCCGTAGAGCATCTCATAAGGAGATACTCCTAGGGACTCATTGGGGAGACTTCTGAAAATACACATTATTAGGTCAATCTGCTTATCCCAATCCTTTGAGGTTTCACTACAAAACTTTTTCAAGAGTGCTTTGATGGTCTGATGACTACGTTCAAGAGAACCCTGTGAAGCAGGATGATAGGGGCTGGACAATACCTGTTTGATGTTGAACTCCTCCAGTGTCCTTTTGAAGAGATCACTGGTGAAGTTGGTGCCACAGTCACTTTGAATCTCCCTGGGAAATCCGTATTGAGTGAAGATCTTCAATAGATGTTTGATAACCGTAGCAGCCGTGATGTTCTTCACTGGAACTGCTATGGGAAATCTGGTGGTAGGACACAGGATGGTTAGGATGTAGGCGTTACCTGAACTGGTCCGAGGTAAAGGACCAACACAGTCTATTATGAGTCTGTGGAAAGGTTCCGCAGGCACCTGTATGGGAATCAGTGGTGCTCTGGGAATGGAGACGTTCGGTTTGCCTGCCATCTGACATGTATGACACTGTTTTACGTACTGTTTGACGTTGTTTACCATACCTGGCCAGTAGTAGTCTTGACGAATCCCATGGTAAGTCTTGTTGAAGCCGTAGTGGGAGAATGCTCCGTGGGCCAGGTGTAGAATAGTGGGCCGCAGGCTGGTGGGAATCACAAGTTGTTCGGTGTTGGCCCAATCGTCCTCCTCCTTCAGTTTACTGGGTCTATATCTGCGGTAGAGCAAGTCGTTCTCTAGGAAGAACCCAGGAATACTGTCGGGTTGAGTCTCAGCCTGGAAAAACAATGGTGTTAAAGTAAGATCTTCCCTCTGCAACTTACGGAACTCCAACTTGGTCAGATGCGGGGGTAGTTTCTGAGGGTCTTGAGGGACAGCGGTAGCAGTAGAGTCAGCTGGCTGTGGACGTGCGGCTTGTGCACGGGTGGTCACGAGAACCGGAGGAGAAACATCATCACTCTCTTGAACCTCTGCTGGAACATACTCAAGAATAGGGTTACTTGGCACAGAGTTACACACCTGGGGTTTGTCCATGACGATCAGGTTGGTTGGTTGCAGGTCTTCTGCCAAGTCGTTGCCTAGGAGAAGTTGCACTCCAGGCATGGGAAAAGGCTTTTCCCTGACGGCGACTTGGACTTCCCCGTTCACGTAGGGACAATCCAGGTGGACTCTGGCGAGAGGGTATGGAGTAGTAGCAGTGAGGTCAGTGATGAAGACCGTTTCCCCGGTGTAGACTATGTTGGGCACAGCCGACTTCAAGATGATCGATTGTAGAGCCGCTGTGTCCCTCAAGATCTTCAATTTGAAACGTCCCTCCGGATTTGAACCGTTGGCAGAGACAGTTCCAGTATACAGGTGGTTACTGAAAAGAGAAAGATCATTAACATCAACACCAACATTCATCACAGGCTTACCGGACTTAGGAGGAGTTGGTTTGGGTCGTTGTTGGTCAGTGGTTCCCTTGTATTGAGACTTACCACACTTGTCTATGGTATGTCCATAGAGTCTACAATACTTGCAGTACAGTTGTGAACCAGCTTGATCGGGGCTCACCTTCTCGTAACTGTACCACGACTTCTTACTGGAGGATGGTTCAGGTGTCAGCCGGTGGATGAGGCTGTAAGTGTCAGCCGACTTAGCACACTTCAGGTAGTCGGTTTCTTCTTTATCTGCTAAGTAGAGGCGGACAGGAGGCGGCACACGTCTCAAGAATTCTTCAACAAGCATCAGGTTGACGAGTTCTGTAAAAGTAGAGACATGTGCTGCTTCCAGCCATTTCATGAAATACCTCCGTTTCGTGTTAGCAAACTCGAGGAAGGTAGTGGTACTTGCCTTCAGGTGGTCACGGAATTTCCTTCTATAACTTTCGGTGGAAAGTAGGTAGGCGTCTAACACTGCTTGTTTCAGAGTGTAGTAGTCATTCTCAGACGCCAAAGTACTGAGTGTGACTGCAGCTCTACCTGTAAGATGGACTCTGAGAAGTGTTGCCCATTGGTCGACAGGCCAACTGAGTTGATTAGCAAGGGTTTCAAAGGTGGTAAAGAACACATCAACTTCTGCTTCTACAAAGGATGGCATTAACTTACTTGCATGTGATATATTAAAACTGACGGGAAGATTGGCAGTAGCTTGCTGGCGTTGAGTGAAGTGTGAAGTTTCCAAGGCGATTTCGCGTTGACGACACTCTAGAGCCAGAGTCGCTTGTTGCTTGTCATGTTCGCGTTGTATTTCCAACTCGCGTTGTTTGGTTTCAAGCTGTACTCTTTCACGTTCACGGAGTAATGCGACCTCACGTTCGTGTTCTTCTCTCCTCAAAGCAGCTTCGCGTTCTTGTTCGTCTCTCCTCAAAGCAGCTTCGCGTTCTTGTTCGTCTCTCCGTATGGCAGCAGCTCGTTCTTGTTGTTCGAGGGCTTCCCTTTGCTGCTCACGTTCAATCTTGGCCAGCTCTAGTTTGAGTTTCAGCGTTGCCAAATCAGTTTTATCTGCAATATAGTAAGTTTCATGAGTTTCAGAGTCTATCTTACCTTGCTCTAAATAGTAATCCAGCAACAGGTTGTGTAGGTCATTTTTGTTGGCTTGGTAGGGAACTTCTAGTTGATACTCATGTGCAAGAGTTTGTAGTTCAGTCCTCTTGGCACGACTTAAAGTCCCTATTTCACCTGCTGGATTTGCACGGAAAGTTTGGAGACGAAACATGGTGAAATTAGCAAATAAAGGTACACGAATGTTCAATAATGAAATGTCAGAAACAGGACAACGTGGCAACTGGTACCTATCCTGTGTGATCTTTAACAATTAACGTTAAGTGAAAGATATTAAATGATTAAATGAAATCAAGGGCGCAGGAAATCTTGTACCCGGTACTCATGTAAGAGAATAAGGGCAAGAAAATCCTACTAACAAATGAAACAAAGTTTCGAAAACAAATGAAACAGTTAAATGCTTCAAAAGTAAAATTGGTAGTCCAAGGATGTAGGCATACCTTGCCAAGTCTCTAAAGGACATAAAGCAAGTTTTTCCTACTGAATTTAATATGATACTTACAGAATTAGCGAACTTTTGTGCTCTGAAAAAATAAGCTAATTCCCTACCGTTGTATGTATCATCATCTCTGACTGACGTGTAGGGGTGCGAGGTGTCAACTGGTGACGAGAACTGCTGCTGAGGTCCCAATTCAGCAACTAAAGTTCGAGCTAGAGGAACTATGGCCCTCTTTGTCCTCCTACAGTCAGATTGCAGAAGATTGGGTACTCTTGACCCGGGGCAGACCACAGTACCAGGGTACCAATATGATGATCTGTCAGAATGAGAAATATTCAAGGGACATAGATGGTAAATACGAGTAATAACATGGAGGGAGAGATGACCAATTAAGAGTATGACTGCGGCCTACAGTCACCACGTAATCCAAAGTTGTCTCACCTTCACTATATGTTACTCTCGTAATGCACAATACACCGCACCTTATAAAAAATGAAATTGAATGAAAAATAGTAAAGCTACGTTAACAAAGTTAAATACGCTTACCATAAATTACCACTTGGCACCAGTACCTGAGTGAAGCTCCTAGGACAGGCCCCCATATAACTTGTGACGGTAACGCGTTGGTGTTCGGCTGTTTAAGGCTAGGGGTATGGCCTCGTCACATAGTTATAAAAAAAAATAGAAAAACTGGAACTTCGTCTGTGGTAAGGTAAGGAGAAGACACACAAAACACAAGTAAACTTTAACAATGAAATTTTAATTACGTTAAATAAATCAAAACATGAAAATAATGCACAAACAAATATGTATAATAAAATCAATGAATCAAAATAATAAGAATACTTAAATGACACAATGAAAAGTTACGTTAAGGCAAAATAATAAGAAGTGCAACACAAAAGTTAAGTGGGAGGTGCTGGAATATTGGCTTAAAGCCACCACCTCTCTCAGTACACGCTAACGTCTAGCTGGGAGGAGTGCTGGCTACGAAAGCACGGAACATTCTGAGGACTGATGTTGGGGCGACCCCAGACATCAGGTAGTATTGGGGGCGAGTGCAGGTGCAGCCAGACCGGCGACCAATCAGCGGAGCCGTAGCGATCAACGGGTAGTTTGGTGGTTGGAGTTCGAACAGGTGGCTGGTTGCATACGTTTCTGCTCACCCTGGCAAGCCTTGCTGGTGCTGGTGTTGTTGTCGTTGTTGGACATTTCTTCCATAGTCTTTTTATATAATTGTGAAGACGTAATTTTGGAGGGAAGAGCAGGCTCAATCTCTTGAAGGAGATTATCGTCACAATATATATATATATATATATATATATATATATATATATATATATATATATATATATATATATATATAGATATATATTATTAAATATGACCGAAAAAGTAAGATTAATAATTCTAACACGAATTCTCTCAATATTTCTAATGTTTCTTTTTACTGTTGATGGCAATTGAAAAATCAATTCTCCAAAATTTATTTTTATTTCTAGTCTGACGCGACAATTTGAACGCGTTTCGTAATAACTTATTACATTTTCAAAGACTTTAGTTTACACAAACACAACTGTAACCTGAAAACACTAAACAGAGTTTTACTTAATGCTAACATTGAACAGCTTGTCTTATATACTCGCATTTGGATGAGGTGATATGTTGCAACAGTTCTGGATGAGGTGAACAAACTTTTGATCAACACAAGACAGAACACGGTGCAATGGGTATAAATTGGATAAATGAGAGGGAAGAATGGAAGTAACTGCACAGAGCCTATTGGCCCATACTTCCTCTTGATGCTTCTATATTGGTACGGAGTCTTGAAGTGGATAGAATATAGTTGTGCATTAATTGGCTGTTGATTGCTGGTGTTGACTTTTTGATGTGCAGTGCCTCGCAGATGTCAAGCCTCCTGCTATCGCTGTATCTATCGATGATTTCTGTGTTGTTTGTTAAGACTTCTCTGGTGATGGTCTGGTTGTGGGAAAAGATTATATGTTCCTTGATGGAGCCCTGTTGCTTATGCATTGTTAATCGCCTGGAAAGAGATGTTGTTGTCTTGCCTATATACTTAGTTCTTTGGGGCTTTCAGTCCCCAAGTGGGCATTTGAAGGCATAGACGACGTTTGTCTCTTAAGGGTTCTGCTTTGTGTCTGGAGAGTTTTTCATGAGTAGGTTGGCCGTTTTTTTGGTTTTATAGTAAATCGTCAATTTTATCATGAAGAACTCTGTAGGGTAAGGCAGGTCCTAGTCAACAATGGCTTCTCCAATGGTTTCGTCGAAGATATCATAAGAAGGAAAGTGAAACGCCATGCAACCTCTGAAGAGACAACTAACACAACACCTATACCCCCTATTAGACTATTTTACAGGAACTTCTTTTCCATAGCTCATAAATCGGAGGAAAGGGTCCTGAAAGATATTGTTAATAGAAACGTTATCCCTACAGACAAAAATCAGAAGATACAACTGACGATTTACTATAAAACCAGAAAAACGGCGAGCCTACTCATGAGAAACTCTCCAGACACAAAACAGAAAGCTTTAAAAGAGACTAACGTCGTCTATGCCTTCAAATGCCCTCTTGGGGACTGTAAGCCTAAAAAAAAACAATATATACGCAAGACAACAACATCTTTTTCCAGGCGTTTAACGATGCATAAGCAACAGGGCTCCATTAAGGAACATATAATCTCTTCCCATAACCAAACCATCACCAGAGAAATCCTAGTAAACAACACAGAAATCATCGATAGATACAGCGATAGCAGACGGCTTGACGTTTGCGAGGCACTACACATCAAGAAGTCAACACCAGCAATCAACAGCCAATTAATGCACAACTATATTCTACCCACTTCAAGACTCCGCACCAATATAGAAGCATCAAGAGGAAGTACGGGCCAATAGGCCCTTTGCAGTTACTTCCATTCTTCCCTCTCATTTATCCAATTAATACCCATTGTTCCGTGTTCCGTGTTTCAAAAGTTGTCTTGTCTTATCGTGGTCTTGTGTTGGTCAAAAGTTTGTTCACCTCATCCAAAACTGTTGCAACATATCACTTCACCTAAATGCGAGTATATAAGACAAGCTGTTCAGTGTTAGCATAAGTAAAAGTCTGTTTAGTGTTTTCAGGTTACAGTTGTGTGTGTGTGTAAACTAAAGTCTTTGAAAATGTAATAAGTTATTACGAAACGCGTTCAAGCGTCGCGTCAAACTAGAAATAATAATGAATATTGGAGAAAGAAAATTCGTGTTAGAATTATTAATCTTACCTTTTCGGTCATATTTAATAATAAATATATATATATATATATATATATATGTCGTACCTAATAGCCAGAACGCACTTCTCAGCCTACTATTCAAGGCCCGATTTGCCTAATAAGCCAAGTTTTCATGAATTAATGTTTTTTCGTCTACCTAACCTACCTAACCTAACCTAACCTAGCTTTTTTTGGCTACCTAACCTAACCTTACCTATAAATATAGGTTAGGTTAGGTTAGGTAGGGTTGGTTAGGTTCGGTCATATATCTACGTTAATTTTAACTCCAATAAAAAAAATTGACCTCATACATAGAGAAAAGGATTGCTTTATCATTTCATAAGAAAAAAATTATAGTAAATATATTAATTCAGGAAAACTTGGCTTATTAGGCAAATCGGGCCTTGAATAGTAGGCTGAGAAGTGAGTTCTGGCTACTAGGTACGACATATATATATATATATATATATATATATATATATATATATATATATATATATATATATATATATTAAAGGGAGTACCACCTCTGGCTGGAAGAAGGGGGACCCATAGCCTCGGAGAAACCATACATAACGCATTGGAGGGAATGTAGGTCCCCTCCAATACAGTTTCTGTGTGCTTTTCTCCTACCACCCCATTCCCTTTTTTTTCTAATTTATTGTGTATTTAAAGGTTACAAAACATACAAGACAAATGCCTAAAGGTTATGGATCTCTTGAAGCTCCTCCGCTTCTGGACAGGAACCGAGGACGCAGCAAGCATTTTCCCTCTAAATCGCCACACTGAGATGCTGAAACAAAAAACTGGAAGCCCTTGGGTCTCTGGTGATGTCAATGAGCTTGGAACCCAATTCCTTGAGATATCCCAAGGCACTCTTGCATATATATATATATATATATATATATATAATATATATATATATATATATATATATATATGTCGTACCTAGTAGCCAGAACGTACTTCTCAGCCAACTATGCAAGGCCCGATTTGCCTAATAAGCCTAGTTTTCCCAATTAATATATTTTCTTTAATTTTTTTCTTATGAAATGATAAAGCTACCTATTTCATTACGTATGAGGTCAATTTTTTTTATTGGAGTTAAAATTAACGTAGATATATGACCAAACCTAACCAACCCTACCTAACCTAACCTAACCTATCTTTGTAGGTTAGGTTAGGTTAGGTATCTGAAAAAGTTAGGTTAGGTTAGGTTAGGTAGTCGAAAAAAACATTAATTCATGAAAACTTGGCTTATTAGGCAAATCGGGCCTTGCATAGTAGGCTGAGAAGTGCGTTCTGGCTACTAGGTACGACATATATATATATATATATATATATATATATATATATATATATATATATATATATATATATATATATATATATATATATATATTAGTATATTTTGGTAGCAGTCTTTCCTGTAGACATATATTATTAAATATGACCGAAAAAGTAAGATTAATAGTTCTAACACGAATTTTCTCAATCTTTCGTACATTACGTTTCACTGTTGGAGGTAAATCAAAATCAATTCTCCAAAATTCATTTTTATTTCTAGTCTGACGCGACACGGGCGCGTTTCGTAAAACTTATTATATTTTCAATATATATATATATTGAATATATATATATATATATATATATATATATATATATATATATATATATATATATATATATATATATATATATATATATTTTGTGACGATAATCTCTTTCAAGAGAGATTGAGCCTGCTCTTCCCTACATCATTACGTCAAAGTACAAGATACTATATAGAAGATACGTTCACCAGTATCGCCAAACGTTTTGCCCAGGAAGCAAATTGTACCCTGCACACCCCAACACCTAGCCACAGCCCGTAACCAGCAAACTGCTCATCCTCTGCCTGCCTGTTGCTGATTGGCTGGTGTCTCGTCGCACCTGCCCTCCGCCACCACCACAAGTCGACGTCTGGGCTGCAGCGCGCCAGATTCGTTAGAATATCTTTGTGCTCCATGAAGTTGACATCTCTCGCTGGTAGACTAAGCCTTGGCTTTCGTGTACTAAGGGAGGTGGCAGCTTGAAGCCAGTATTCCAGCACCCATATTATTTTATTTTGCTATCACTGTAACTTACTTGTCTTAGTGTAACTTTTCATTTGCCAGTGATTATTCATGTTATTTTGTTTGTTGACTTGTCCTGCATTTTTATGAGATTACCTTTATTCATGTCTTGTTTTCTAGAGTAATTAAAATTTCATTGTTTATATACTTGTGTTTTGTGTGTCTTCCCATTACCTTACCACAGACAAAAGGACAAACTTTTCTCTTTTTTTTTTTTTGTGATGTGACGAGTCCTTGCCCCCAGCTTTTGAAACAGCCGAACACCAACACTTTACCGTCACAATATATATATATATATATATATATATATATATATATATATATATATATATATATATATATATATATATATATATATATGCCGTACCTAGTAGCCAGAATGCACTTCTCGGCCTACTATGCAAGGCCCCATTTGCATAATAAGCCAAGTTTTCCTGAATTATTATATTTTCTCTAATTTTTTTCTTATGAAATGATAAAGCTACCTATTTAATTATGTATGAGGTAAAAAAATTTTTGTTGGAGTTAAAATTAACGTAGATATATGACCGAACCTAACCAACCCTACCTAACCTAACCTAACCTATCTTTATAGGTTAGGTTAGGTTAGGTAGCCGAAAAAGTTAGGTTAGGTTAGGTAGGTTAGGTAGTCGAAAAACAATTAGTTCATGAAAACTTGGCTTATTAGGCAAATCGGGCCTTGCATAGTAGGCTGAGAAGTGCGTTCTGGCTACTAGGTACGACACACACACACACACATATATATATATATATATATATATATATATATATATATATATATATATATATATATATATATATATATATATATATATATATATATATTATAATATAGGGGGTACCATGTCTGGTGCAATTATAGGGACCCACAGCCTCAGAGAAGGGAACACAGAGCATTCAGATAAAAATTTGCCATTTAACTCTGAATACGTATGAGTGTTTGCTTCTCCTACCACCCCCCTTTTTTTATGGTGTACACATTATTATGCAAGGTTATACAGTTACATATCTGATTTTATACAAAAATATGAACATTAAGAGGACACAAGGAAATGTTCACTTCCTAGAGGCTGTAGAATTCCTCGAACTCCTCTGATGCTGGGCAGGAACCGAGGATGCAGCGAGCATTCCCCCTCTGGATGGCGACACTGAGGTGCTGAAAGGGGGAAACTTGCCGTTCTAGGATCTCTTGTGGTGTCAATGAGCTTGGAACCAAGATCCTTAAGAAACCTTCTTGCACTCTCTCCCCATGGGCGTAGGGTCTCGGACCCTATTGGAACGAAGTTGAACTGATGATCTAATTGCCTGTACTTGGCTGACTTGCGTTTTTCTCTGTTTGTCGCCGCGGCTCCTGCTCGGCCGGAAGAGAGGTTGATGTATGTGGTTGCCAGGGTGGATACGCAAATATAATCCCATGCCAACTGTCTGCCACCCTTCCACGGGCGCAGTGTGATTCCGTCTGGTCGACCAGCAAATCTAACAGTCACGGTTCAGTAGGTTGCGGGGCTCTCTCTCCGCTGGACACTGAGCAGAGGCAAGGCTTCTTTTAATGATGTCATTGACTTCGTCGTGTCTAGTGCGCCAACCACCAGATTTTCCACAGTGCAGGCCATGCAATCCATATTCGTCAGCATCTGCCTCACCGCAAATACACCTATGAACAGTGTGGATAGGGGCAGCAAGGCGGAGAGCGACTGCAATACGGAGCTCCTGCGGATCAAGACCTGTGCCTGTCGCAGACATAGGGACTGCCAAAAGGAAGTCCCCTGCATGGGGAGCCTGCACAGCTGTGAGGTGTGCACGACACTGGGGGTAGTTGCTTCCTCCAGCAAAGCTGTGGCTTCTTTGTCTACAATGGGGCAGTCCCAACTGGATTGTTTTTTGGCTTTCGGCATGGCTGGTCTGAGTGCTGGATCTGCCATGGCACCCCATTTCGTGTCCCATTCCGTGTAGTGGGGGTCCTGTATCCCCGCTGCATCACTCAGGGTGTCAGGTAGAATTTCCTTAACCAGGTCATCTGATGCTGAGGAAGAAGACAGGAAGGCTGGGACAGCAATTTGGGTGGCGGTGCGGACACCCAAGCCACCGAGCCTGACAGGAAGAGTGGCTTGTTTCCACTGGCACTCGTTGAGGGAGAGGTTAACAATTTTTTCCAGCATGGTCTTTAGTAAGAGGTCATACTCTTCAAGCTTTCGGTTGTCGTAAGATGGGGAGCACCTCAGAAAGTAGGTTAGCCTCGGAAGAGATAGGCATTTGGTGAGAAGATATGAAGCATCTTGGGCATCGATGTCACCTATTCTGTCTTCCATCCTCCTAAGGTCTGCGATTTTCTTGTCAAGGATCTCCTCAATGGCGTCAGACCCAAGGGGGGCTCCAAGGAGGGTGCTGTTCTCGGCTCTAATGACATGGACTCCAGGCAAAGCAGACCTTATTCTAGCTACAATGTCTGGGTTGGAGGAGACTACTTCACAGCCTTACTTCTTGCTCCCTTATTTTCCTCGTATTTGCCAAGAGGTGGTTTACGGTGCCAGCTATGGTGCCATCATCCAAAATCCAGATGTTGATCTCGCTGGACAAGCTTTCGGTGATTTCTTTTAAGACTAAGCAGAAAAGAAGGGGAGCAAGAGGATCACCTTACTGAACACCTTCACTTGATCTGATTTCATGTTCACCAAAGAGCAGTTTTGACTCACCACTGTAGCACGATAGTATGAACGGGTAGAGGGGCCGGAAATGGCGATGTACGGCACAAAGTACTGCATCTCTTCTGACCATGTTGAAGGCATTCTTGAAGTCCAGTTTGAGCAGGGCCTTTTCATCAGAAATGTTGGTGATGTATGCTCGTGCTACATGAGCAGCCACTTCACAGCCTTGGGGGATTCCAAATCCTAGCTGGATTGGTTTCAGCAATTCAGCCGCTTGCTTGCTGACAACCCTCGTAGTAGCCTTGGCAATCAGGCGTCGGAGAGTGTTGCCAACAGCGATTGGCCTGATTCCTTCGTCCTTCTTTTGGAGAGCATGGAGGGAGGCACCAAAAAAGAGAGGCCTGATGACCTGAGATATATCACCAGCCATGCACATGTTGACGAACCTTGTGAGTTCCATAAGAAGATCTTGTGCAGCATCACATCCACAAGATTTAACATTTGCTTGATGTGTTGAGACTTTAACCCTGTAAAGCCGCTGCTGACCCAGGTGGAAAAGAAATGGCTGCTTTGTAGACCTGAGATTCACTAACAGTTAATGGGTCTGAAATGGTGTCGGCTGGTGGCGGAACGATGTTGTCGCCTTGAGGGGCTCTGGGTAGGTGCTTGCTTTGCAGGGCCCGCGCTGTGGCTGAGTTTCGAGGAGCAATTTTCTCGTCTCTGGTAAGGACTCTAATAGCATTTGCGGTATTTTCCTCCTCAATTTTCTTGGTGATTTGTGCTCTCATTTTGTGCGCTTCCAGTATGTTGTTGTTACCATTTCTGCGGTGGGTGTGTTTTGCTCAAAGAGGCAGGAGAACTAGGTTATCCCCCCTTGGGTATTCATTTATCGCCCTCAGGACCAAGGATGCAAGTGATTTGTCCCTCCTTGGAGGGATGGTGAGGCATACATTGCCAAACATGCTTGAATGTTTTCCGGGGCATCATTGACCCTTTTCAGAAGATTACAGAGTTTGGCTGCTGCATTTGGGAGGGCGGCTATTGGGATGTGTGGTAATGTTCTAGCAGACGTCGCTATGATTGCTTGGGTGAGGTTTTCAGATGAGATTAGGTTAAGATGAGATTGGGAGTCTCTTCCCTAACTGTTAATGGCAGCTGGGCATTGCTTCCCTTTGGAAGCTGGTGGGAACCACTGCATTTTACCTCGTTGACGGTGTGAAAGCGGATGACACCACCGTTGGCTTTTATTGCGGTGTTTTTGTTGCATACTCGGCAAAATCCTCTTTTAGGAGCAGTTGTTGGCACCTCAAGGCTTGTAGAGTCCTGCCCGACCGCTGGGACCCCTTCCATTTCAACTCGGTTGGGAGAGTTAAACTGTGCATTGTTCTATAGAGGCGGGCAAACACACTGGGTCATGGCCAAGCAACTGCCAGTAACTGGGTGTGGAGGCATCAACTGGGTGTGGAGGCATCAACTAGGTGTGGGGGCATCAACTGGGTGTGGAGGCATCAACTGGGTGTGTAGGCATCAACTGGGTGTGGGGGCATCAACTGGGTGTGTAGGCATCAACTGGGTGTGGAGGCATCAACTGGGTGTGGAGCCAGCAACTGGGTGTGGAGCCAGCAACTGTGTGTGGAGGCCGCGGCTGGGTGTGGAGGCCGCGGCTGGGTGTGGAGGCCGGTATGTGATATGATCAGATCATATTCTACAAAACCAAGAAGACTTCCAAACTCCTTATCAAAAACAGCCTGAAGCCGACGGAGAACCCTCTACAGCAGTCAAGCATTGTATACATGTATACTTGATCCCACGAAGGATGTAACCTTCTGTCTAAGTACATAGGTATGACGTCGACCAAGCTGACGAGGCGTTTGATTGAAGTCATCTTCAATCCGGTGCCCCCAGGAATCACATGAGACAAGCCCATAACATCACCCTAACAAGAGAAATATTGAACAAAAATACCTGTATAATAGATAAAACCCAAGATGCTGGAAGATTACAAATTCTTGAAGCAATTCACATAAGAATAGAACAACCTACTATGAACACCCAAATCACGGAACTATTTACTCTACCCACCATGCGAGTAAGAAGACCAGAACATAACGATGCCAACACAGAAGACATTGTTCAACATAACAGGCCAATCACACCTGATATATATATATATATATATATATATATGTCGTACCTAGTAGCCAGAACGCACTTCTCAGCCTACTATGCAAGGCCTGATTTGCCTAATAAGCCAAGTTTTCCTGAATTAATATATTTTCTCAATTTTTTTTCTTATGAAATGATAAAGCTACCCGTTTCATTATGTATGAGGTCAATTTTTTTTATTGTAGTTAAAATTAACGTAGATATATGACCGAACCTAACCAACCCTACCTAACCTAACCTAACCTATCTTTATAGGTTAGGTTAGGTTAGGTAGCCGAAAAAGTTAGGTTAGGTTAGGTTAGGTAGGTTAGGTAGTCGAAAAACAATTAATTCATGAAAACTTGGCTTATTAGGCAAATCGGGCCTTGCATAGTAGGCTGAGAAGTGCGTTCTGGCTACTAGGTACGACATATATATATATATATATATATATATATATATATATATATATATATATATATATATATATATATATATATATATATATATATATATATATATATATATATATATATCAGTCTCCGTGGTGTAGTGGTAAGACACTCGCCTGGCGTTCCGCGAGCGCTATGTCATGGGTTCGTATCCTGGCCGGGGAGGATTTACTGGGCGCAATTCCTTAACTGTAGCCTCTGTTTAACGCAACAGTAAAATGTGTACTTGGATGAAAAAACGATTCTTCGCGGCAGGGGATCGTATTCCAGGGACCATAGGATTAAGGACTTGCCCGAAACGCTACGCGTACTAGTGGCTGTACAAGAATGTAACAACTCTTGTATATATCAAAAAAAAAAAAAAATATATATATATATATATATATATATATATATATATATATATATATATATATATATATATATATATATATTGGTAGCAGTCTTTCCTGTAGACATATTATTAATATATGACCGAAAAAGTAAGATTAATAATTCTAACACGAATTTTCTCAATATTTCTTTTATTTCTTTTCACTGTTGATGGTAATTGAAAAATCAATTCTCCAAAATTCCTTTTTATTTCTAGTCTGACGCGACACTTGAACGCGGTTCGTAATAACTTGCTACATTTTCAAAGACTTTAGTGTACACACACACAACTATAACTTGCAAACACTAAACAGCTTTGATTTTATACCTGCGTTTGGGTGAGGTGATATGTTACAACCGTTTTGGATGAGATGAAAACAAACTTTCAACACAAGACAGAACACGAAACAATGGGTATAATATTTTGTAAGTTAAAGGGAAGAATGGAAGTAACTGCAAAGGGCCTATTGGCCCATATTTCTTGATGCTTCTATATTGGTGAGGAGTCTGGAAGTGGGTAGAATATAGTTGTGCATTAATTGGCTGTTGATTGCTGGTGTCGACTTCTTAATGTGTAGTGCCTCGCATATATCAAGCCGCCTGCTATCGCTGTATCTATCGATGATTTCCGTGTTCTTTGTTATGACTTCTCTGGTGATGGTCTGGTTGTGGGAAGAGATTATATGTTCCTTAATGGAGCCCTGTTCCTTATGCATCGTTAATCGCCTGGAAAGAGATGTTGTTGTCTTGCCTATATACTGAATTCTTTGAGGCTTACAGTCCCCAAGTGGGCATTTGAAGGCATAGACGACATTGGTCTCTTTTAAAGCGTTCTGCTTTGTGTCTGGAGAGTTTCTCATGAGTAGGTTGGCCGCTTTCTTGATTTTATAGTAAATCGTCAATTGTATCTTCTGATTTTTGTCTGTAGGGATAACGTTTCTATTAACAATATCTTTCAGGACCCTTTCCTCCGTTGTATGAGCTGTAGAAAAGAAGTTCCTGTAAAATAGTCTAATAGGGGGTACAGGTGTTGTGTTAGTTGTCTCTTCAGAGGTTGCATGGCGTTTCACCTTCCTTCTTATGATGTCTTCAACAAAACCATTGGAGAAGCCGTTGTTGACTAGGACCTGCCTTACCCTACAGAGTTCTTAATCGACTTGCTTCCATCCTGAGCTGTGGCCGAGAGCACAGTCGACATAAGCGTTAATGACACTCCTCTTGTACCTGTCTGGGCAGTCACTGTTGGCATTGAGGCACATTCCTATGTTTGTTTCCTTAGTGTAGACTGCAGTGTGGATTGTTTCATCCACAGGTACGTTGGTAAACAGTGATTCTATGTCCATCGAGGCTCTTATCCCTGTGACCCGTGTTCCCCGCAGTAAGTCAACAAATTTCTTTGGAGACTTCAGGCTGAAGGTGCAAGGGACCTAAGGAGTCAACAAGCCATTACCTGTCATCTGAGACATGTGACAATTTTTGACATGGTGTTTAATGTCTCGAATCATACCTGGCCAGTAGTAGTCCTGTTTCAGGGCCTTGTAGGTCTTGTAGAAGCCATAGTGTGAGCGAGATCCCCGGACCAGATGCAAGATATCTGATCGTAGGCCCCAGTCGTTTGATGTTGGCCCTATCGTCGTTCACCTTCAATTTCCTGGTTCTATAATGCCAGTACAACACATTCTTTTCCACAAAGAAACCTGGGATAGAGTTAGGTTGTGTCTCAGCCTTTAAGAATAAAGATGGTAAGGAGGGATCCTCTCTCTGCAACTTACGGAATTCCAGCACTGTGAGATTTGGTGGGAGGCTCGGAGGATCTTGAGGAACAGCTGCAGCAGCTGTGGCCCGCTTCGTCACCATAATAGGAGGGAAGATGTCTTCAGAATCTTTTGATTGGACCTCTTCAACCAACTGCAAAACAGGATTTTCCACTGCCGAGTCACATACCTGGGGATCTTCCTTGATAATTACATTCGCAGGTGTTGATCTTCTGCCAAGTCATTACCCAAGAGAAGTTGAATTCCTGTCATGGGAAAAGGCCGAGTGTGGTGTGTAGTTTCCAAGTCGAGTTCTTTTCTACGGTGGTCTAGAGTCATGTCGGCTTGTTTCTTCTCATGTTCACGTTGTATCTTCAGCTCGCGTTCTTTTACTTCGAGCTGTTCCCTCTCACACTCACGTTGGAATTCAACCTGCTCACGTTGTAGGGCAGCTTGTTTTTTAGCGAGCTGAAGAGTTTCCTTCTCACGCTCACGTTGTAATTCAACCTGCACACGTTGTAGGGCAGCTTGTTCTTTCTCAAGTTCGGCTTGTTTTTCAGCGAGCTTAAGTTGAAGCTCAGCTTCTCGTTCCTTCCTTTGGAGAGCTTCCTTCTCAAAGGCAGCTTGTTCTTTCAGACGTTCATGTTCAGCATTAGCGAGTTCTAGCTTCAATTTTATGGCTGCCAAGGCGTTCTTGTCTTCAATTAAGTAATGTTCATGAGATTCAGGAGTAATAGCATCATTGTCTAATAAGTGGTCCTGGATAAGGTTGTGCAGATCAGTTTTAGTGGCTCCATGTGGGGCTGTAAGGTGGTACTCATTTACTAGAGTCAGCATCTCCGCCTTGGTGGCACGAACTAGTGTCCCCACTTCATCGTTTGGATTTTATCTAAATGTGGAAAGATGAAACATGGTGAATGATAGTAAATATATACAAGAGAATACTCAGGTGGATGTACCAAAATATGAAATGTCAGAGTGACAGGATGACGTGGCAACGTTAAACTATCCTGTTTAAACTTAATAATCAAGGTTACAATCAAGATAAAAAATGAAACTAAGCATTTCAAGAAAGTTGGGAAGCTTGTACACGGTACTCTATATGACGAGGATAAGGGCAAGAGGGATCCTACATGAATGTTGTGACAATTGTCTCGAAGGTAGTCCATAAGATGTAGGGATTTCTTACTTTTGTCTCTAATGACGAGAGCAAAGGTAAGAGGTTTCCTACTAAAACTAGATAGTACTTACAGAATTAACAATCTTTGTGCTCTGGAAAAGAATGTTAACTCCCTACCTGTGTAAGTACCATATCTCTGACCGACACATAGGGTGCTAAGTGTCAAGTAATTACGAACTGTTTGTTGGGGTTCCAACCTTACAGCATAGTCTGTGCGAGAGGAACTTTGACCCTCAATATCATCTTATGTTCGGGTTGCAAAGATATGGGTGTACTTGACCCGAAGACAGACCAAAGTACCATGGTACCAAAGGGGGTGATCTGTCTGAATGAGAACTCTCCTGTAGGGACGAGAATAAGTTGGAAACACAGGATACAGCAAAGATTATGTAACAACCAATCACGAGTATGACTGTGGTTTTTTTTTTTTTTTTTATTTTTACATGCAAGCATGCGTATAATGTACAATAAAAACAGAACAAATATAACATAGAACAAAAGTACAAAGCACACACACGTACAATGACAAAGGAACAAATCAAGAGAAGACCAGCCAGAAGGGCTGACCACAAAACAAAAATGCATATACAAACATAACACAAATATAAACACAGCGTAATACAAACATAAGGGAAACAGAGAGGCGAGAAACATACAAAACAAGTCTGCTAACACCTCACACACATAATGCACACATAACAAAGAGCACACCCCAACAGCCTGAAGGGCACACAAGATGACAAACAAGCGCACACGACATCCACAACCGAACACACAAACGCATAGGAACCGCACACCCCCCCCACTAGCCATACAAGAAAACCCACAATACAAACCGGAGCACGCAGGAACCGGGAAACAATACCCACCCCACCCACTCACATACACACCCCACAACCAGGCAACACAAAATACATAGAAATCACTTGCGAGGAACCTCGTGAGAAATGTACTTCTCCGGGAAAAGATCATGAGGATATTTCGCCTTGTAAGCTTCCCAGACTAGATCTTCAAGGTCGGTAGGGTTTTCGATCCCCCGCTCTCGAGCGGGTATCATAAACTCGGGAACATCTATATCTGGCGGCATCGGCCAACGCCCAAGGTCACTGACGCAAGTCGCATAACGAGGCTGGGGAGCGCCAACCACGCCCTTCGAGGAAGCAGATGACACCGGAGAAGCGGACGAGGGTCGCCGAGCCTGCCACGCCTTCTTCATCGGAGCAGGTGCCGGACGCTGAGACGATAGCACTTCCACGGATACCGCAGGAGACACGGAAGGGACTGCAGGAAACGGAAGAGGCGGCAAGACCGCTGCCGAGGAAACGGGTAACGAGGAAGGGGCCACAGAACATCCAGAGCGAGCATCCTTTCTCAACATCACTACCAGGCCACCCCGCTCACCACCAACTACAGCAGGGGGAACCACCGCCCACGAAGAACCGGAGCCATCCGACGCAGGCAACGCACCTGAAGCAGGACCCTCGGACACCGGACCAGAAGTTGAGGCCGAAACGCCGGCACCGGCATCCTCAGGCAAGTGTACCTCCGCCACCACCGTAGTGTGCACCACATCCGGAGCCACTCCACCGTCAACGGAAGGACGACACTCGTCGAATTCGCCAACATCAGCCCACGCAGAAGAACGCCGGGAACGCTTAGGCTCGGGCCGCACATCATCAGACCCGGAGGCAGACTCAGCGACCCGCGCAGCACCAACCGAGCGAACCGACGCACGCCGCAGCACGGCAGCCTCCTCAACCACACGGGGCACCAGGCCAGGCACAGGAGGGAATGCCGGAACCACCTCAGCTCCCAGCACAGCCGGAACAGACGGCGAGGGCGCAGGGACCGGGACAGACACAGCAGAGGAAGAACTGGAAGACGAGGGGTCCGAGCAAACGGCAGGCGGAAGAGGCTCAGGGACACCAGCTGGAGCACTAGGCGAGGACCCAACCTCCGGAGGAGATGCGGCAACAACAGGGGGCGCAACAGGCGGAGCAACAGCTGCTACAGAGGGCACCTCCTCAGCCGAAGAGACGTCCATACCCACCGAATCATCCCCCACAGGAAGGGGCGGAAAATCCTCCTCACTGAAGAGATTCACTGGTGCAACAGCAGGCGCAGAACAGTCAGCAGCCTGATGGCCCAAAAGACCACAACGATAACACGTCCGCGGCTGACGGGCGTAAAACACCCGAACGTTGTACCCCATAAGGCGCACAGAGGACGGAATATCCGCCCGGAGTCTCATGCCCAGGGTGCGAATGTTAGACCTCACACCCTTAAGAGGACTAGAAGACACCACGTTCACTCTCACACTAACAACTGCGCCAAACCGGCCGAAATACCGCCGTAGCAGAGCCTCTGGAAACTCCAAGGGAGCCCCATGCACACTGATGTAAGTAAGTGCACCACTCCTATCCGAGAGGGTGACAGTGCCCGCACCATCCGGCAGGGGCAGTGTCCGCCCCTCGTATCGCCGGAGAAAATCGCGATACGCCACCTCCTCTGCAAACTTCACAATTGCCCTACGGGCCGTTACCAACTCGACCCCATAAATCGCAAACACAGGGACAGAGAGCATTTCACAAGCCAGGGCAATCTCCGGGTAACCAGCCCGCACAGAGAACTCTAGTCCCACAGACTGAGCCCGGACGACAGGGGGTAGAGGGACCCCCATCGTAACGCCACGTCAGCACAGGCGAGCAGAGACACACCCGCCCCCAACCAGCCGAAACGGGCAAACAACACCAACTGCTGGAGCGCCGATTCAACACGTCCGCCCCGTACCGAAGCTAGGGCCAGACTCACCCCTGTGACAGGTAAAAACATGCGTATTTTTTAAAAACAGCGCCATCTGTCGGACATAATAACAACATGCACGCAATACTAAATATGTCACGAATTCCGTTTCATTGTTTCCAATTGCACTGATAAATTTTATTTTCATAGATTATGATTTATTGAATTATTTTGTGTGACATTGTGTTGGAATTGAGCTGTGTTGTTTACCATACCATTCATTTCGTAAGGATAAGTATAGATGCCACACCTGTGACAGGTAAAACTATGCTTTTCTTGAAAAACAGCGCCATCTAATGCATGTAAGAGCAACCCACATGCTATACTAAATATGTTACAATTCCATTTCAATGTTTCTGATTGCATTGATAAATTTATTTTTCAAAGATTTTGATATATTTTCACTTTGATTTAATTATTTTGTGTGAATTGTGTTGGAATTGAGCTGTGTTGTTTTCCATACAGTTCATTTTGTGAGTATAGTTTATTTTTTTAATTTTCATCTTTTCATGTCATTTTCTAACTGTTTTTCTTATATTTCAGTGATGGGAACATCAGATCACTTGATGTTTCCAATTTTCTGATGGGAACATCACACAATTTGGGAAGGCATCGGATGAGGGAGTGGGGAATGGTGGAGATGACGAGGGGACGGAAGTTAGAGCTGGTGGGGAGGATGAGGGGACAAGGGAGGGGGTAATAGTGGGGAAGGATGAGGGGATGGGGGAGTTTGGGATGGTGGGGACGAGGGGATGGGGGAATGGAGAATGGTTGGGAGGTTGAGGAGAAGGGGAAATGGTGGGGAGGACTGGAGGGCAGGGAAGGTTGCTGTGGCTCAGGAACGCACATGCTTTGCTAAGTCACAGCAACGTGTGGCCTGGTACTGCTAGTATAATATAAATAAATATAAATAGAAATGTTCGTTTGTGCATAATCGCTATTCTCTGAAAGTTCTTCACCGATTGCTTTTAAATTTCACACAACGTTCCATTCACATCCGAGCAGATTTTTATATACATATTATACAGATGTCACGTTTGTGACGGTAAAAAAAAAACATTATTTTTCTGAAAAACTGTTTTTTCATGTGAGGGAAATCTTCGAAACCTCTTTAACGATTGCTTTGAAATTTTGGTACAACGTTGCATTCGAATAGGCGCGTCTTTTTATATATCTACTATATACATGCCTCACCTGTGACAGGAAAAAACATGATTTTTTTTTAAATCAACGCCATCTGTTGGACGTAAGAGCATCACATGCTGTAATCTCCAAAAGTTCTTCACCGATTTACTTGAAATTTTGACATAATGTTGCATTCAAATAGGCGCATCTTTTATATACCTACTATATAGATGCCACCCCTGTGACAGGTAAAACCATGCATTTTTGAAAAACAGCTCCATCTGTTGCACATAATAGGAACATGCACGCTATACTAAATATGTCAAGAATTCCATTTCAATGTTTCCAATTCCATTGATAAATTTTATTTTCATAGATTTTTATTATTTTATTTTTTATTTTATTATTTTTATGTTGGAATTGAGCTGTGTTGTTTACCATACCATTCATTTCGTAAGTATAAGTATAGTGGAAGATAATAATATATGTTATCAATTCTTTAACATCACATACGTAGCCAAAAAAATAATTAGAAAAGCAGTTGCATAAAACCTGGCGAGGGTATAGAGGGGCGTGGGCCTGACTGGCCATCGTTAATGCTCCCAGCAGCTGACACGTCACACCAAGCTGCGTGTGTTATTTCAATCTGCATCTTGGCGGGGAATTTGTGACCGCCTTGAACATGCGCGGGCCCGCCCTGACGCCGGCCTCTGTCCCCCCTGTTCTTATCAAAATGTATATATGCTGGTTAGCATTGTAAATGTGTGGCCACGTCTGTGGTAGAAAAAATAAAAAAAAATCACTTTTGGCATATTAACTTGTTTTTAATACTGGTAGGCCTAGGCTTAATTATGAAAATATTTAGCAATATTATTATTAGTTACTCGTATTTTTAGCAGATATATTGTTTACATATAGGCATAATTTGGTCTTTGTATTTCGATTCTTAGAATTTCCAACTTTAGCAAACCTTGGTTAATATGGTTAGGTCCTTGTAGGAATTAGGCATTAGTTGTACAGCATTAATGAGGTATCGTTCTCTGATGATTCTATTTAGGATTTAAAGATGCGCGTGTATGTTAATTTTCAACGAATATGAATATTGTTATGAATATCAGGAGATGTTGTGTATACTGGGGGCCTCGTAGCCTGGTGGATAGCGCGCAGGACTCGTAATTCTGTGGCGCGGGTTCGATTCCTGCACGAGGCAGAAACAAATGGGCAAAGTTTCTCTCACCCTGAATGCCCCTGTTACCTAGCAGTAAATAGGTACCTGGGAGTTAGTCAGCTGTCACGGGCTGCTTCCTGGGGGTGGAGGCCCGGTCGAGGACCGGGCCGCGGGGACACTAAAGCCCCGAAATCATCTCAAGATAACCTCAAGAAGATAGATGCACACCTGTGACAGGTAAAACTGTGCTTTTCTTGAAAAACAGCACCATCTGTTGCATGTAAGAGCAACATACATGCTATAATAAATATATTACAATTCCAATTCAATGTTTCTGATTACATTGATAAATTGAATTTTCATAGATTTTGATTTATTTTCATTTTGATTTATTTATTTTGTGTGAATTGCGTTGGAATTGAGCTGTGTTGTTTACCACACCGTTTATTTCGTGAGTATAGTTTATTTTTGTATCTTTTCATATTTTCATTTAATTTTTTAACTGTTTTCTTATATTTCAGTGATTGGAACATTGTGTGTTTGTGTGTGTGTGTGTGTGTGTGTACTCACCTATTTGTACTCACCTATTTGTGATTGCAGGATCGAGCATTGACTCTTGGATCCCGCCTTTCCAGCTATCGGTTGTTTACAGCAATGACTCCTGTCCCATTTCCCTATCATACCTAGTTTTAAAAGTATGAATAGTATTTGCTTCCACAACCTGTTCCCCAAGTGCATTCCATTTTTCCACTACTCTCACACTAAAAGAAAACTTCCTAATATCTCTGTGACTCATCTGAGTTTCCAGTTTCCACTCATGTCCCCTCGTTCTATTATTATTACGTGTGAACATTTCATCTATTTCCACTTTGTCAATTCCCCTGAGTATTTTATATGTCCCTATCATATCTCCGCTCTCCCTTCTTTTCTCTAGTGTCGTAAGGTTCAGTTCCTTCAGCCGCTCTTCATATCCCATCCCTCGTAACTCTGGGACAAGCCTCGTCGCAAACCTCTGAACCTTCTCCAGTTTCTTTATGTGTTTCTTCAGGTGGGGGCTCCATGATGGCGCGGCATACTCTAAGACGGGTCTCACGTAGGCAGTGTAAAGCGCCCTAAAAGCCTCCTCATTTAGGTTTCTGAATGAAGTTCTAATTTTTGCCAGTGTAGAGTACGCTGCTGTCGTTATCCTATTTATATGTGCCTCAGGAGTTAGATTAGGTGTCACATCCACTCCCAGGTCTCTTTCTCGAATCGTTACAGGTAGGCTGTTCCCCTTCATTGTGTACTGTCCCTTTGGTCTCCTGTCACCTGATCCATTTCCATAACTTTACATTTACTGGTGTTAAACTCCAGTAGCCATTTCCCTGACCATCTCTGCAGCCTGTTTAAGTCCTCTTGGAGGATCCTACAATCCTGTCACAACTCTTCTCATTAATTTTGCGTCATCCGCAAACGTGTGTGTGTGTTTGTGTGCCTGTGTGTGTGTGTGTGTGTGTGTGTGTGGTGTGTGTGTGTGTGTGTGCTTGTGTGCTTGTGTGTGTGTGTTTTTGTGTGTGTGTGTGTGTGCCTGTGTGTGTGTGTGCTTGTGTGTGTGTGTGTGATCTCTGTGAAGTTCTATGTACTGCAGTGACTTAATATCTGCTCCTGTTGTGGGAACCGACCTGTGAGATTTATATTTATTTAATTTATATGAATTTATATTTCCGTTAATTTATATACTTCGATAGCAATTTGTATGATGTTAAGTGGACTGTATTTCTGCAATAATCTCACAAATCGATCCTTTACACATTAGGGGGGGTTTATATTGAATTTATATATATGCAGCCAATCAAACTACAGTATTAACTACACATTAGTGTACATTGAAGAGGTTCCTTATCTTATTGTACAGCAGGCCTTAGTCCACCAGGTATAACCAGGATGTAGACACCAAATTATCCTCTTAGAGGTAGCTTCCATCACCCAGTAACTGGTACACAAACCATGCTTCCTCGTCTTGACCTGTCAAAAGGGCGCTAGCTATGAAGCCAGAATCCTAATATATGACAGCTATATCAGAGAAAACACTGTACATGGAACCATAAAGACCTAGGCTTAATTACCTTGTTTGAGTCGATCATTTGTGTTCTAACCGGTACGCCCTATCTACTGACATTAATGGCCAAAAATGATTACATAAATGGGTTTTGGAAAGACACTTCCCTTGAGATTGATGACAGCGTGTTGATGATGGCAGATCACTACTCTGATCTTCCATAACACTTCGTCCAAGAGAATTTATAGGAGCCGTAATTCACTCCACGACTCTGTGGTCTTAAACAATAACAATGGCTGCCCACTCCCTCCTCCCTGACGCCACTGGCCTACATTGTCCAGATGACAGTAAGTGATAGAAGGGTCACATTTACTCTATTTTAATTCTGATAATTAAGTTAATTTATATGAGATGTTTTTATGATGGTAAAGTTCAAAGACTAATGTATTTAAGAATAATTCCCACCATAATAGGTGGTGAATTTATAATAGTATGTGGTAATGATATCCCTTTTCTATAGACGGAAATTCACTACAAGTTACATTTCTAGGGGTTAACTTGTTTATACAACACAGCAATATTATCTGCCTGTATAATGTTATTAAATGGTGTCGGATTTTCCGACACCTGTTGTCTTGATTTACTTTTTTCGTATATTACTTTTAAGTTGTGGTTTTGCACATATTTCTATACGTTCCTCTATTTAAAAACTCTTTCCAACTCTCTGTCACTGAAAATTAAATCATACAGTTGTATACAGTTCTTCACGCATATGAAGTTGATTTTGTTAATGATTCATCCGGTAAGTTGTCCTTGTGTATTGTCTCGTGTCCTCGTGACGAGTTGGTCACGTGTAGTGTGGACCACTAGGTCACGTGTAGTGTGGACCAGTAGGTCACGTGTAGTGTGGACCACTAGGTCACGTGTAGTGTGGACCAGTAGGTCACGTGTAGTGTGGACCACTAGGTCACGTGTAGTGTGGACCAGTAGGTCACGTGTAGTGTGGACCACTAGGTCACATGTAGTGTGGACCACTAGGTCACGTGTAGTGTGGACCACTAGGTCACGTGTAGTGTGGACCAGTAGGTCACGTGTAGTGTGGACCAGTAGGTCACGTGTAGTGTGGACCACTAGGTCACATGTAGTGTGGACCAGTAGGTCACGTGTAGTGTGGACCAGTAGGCCACGTGTAGTGTGGACCAGTAGGCCACGTGTAGTGTGGACCACTAGGTCACGTGTAGTGTGGACCAGTAGGTCACATGTAGTGTGGACCACTAGGTCACATGTAGTGTGGACCACTAGGTCACATGTAGTGTGGACCACTAGGTCACGTGTAGTGTGGACCACTAGGTCACGTGTAGTGTGGACCAGTAGGTCAGTGTAGTGTGGACCACTAGGCCACGTGTAGTGTGGACCACTAGGTCACATGTAGTGTGGACCACTAGGTCACGTGTAGTGTGGACCACTAGGTCACGTGTAGTGTGGACCAGTAGGTCACGTGTAGTGTGGACCAGTAGGTCACGTGTAGTGTGGACCACTAGTCACATGTAGTGTGGACCAGTAGGTCACGTGTAGTGTGGACCACTAGGCCACGTGTAGTGTGGACCAGTAGGGTCACGTGTAGTGTGGACCACTAGGCCACGTGTAGTGTGGACCAGTAGGCCACGTGTAGTGTGGACCACTAGGTCACGTGTAGTGTGGACCAGTAGGTCACATGTAGTGTGGACCACTAGGTCACATGTAGTGTGGACCACTAGGTCACGTGTAGTGTGGACCAGTAGGTCACATGTAGTGTGGACCAGTAGGTCACATGTAGTGTGGACCAGTAGGCCACGTGTAGTGTGGACCAGTAGGTCACGTGTAGTGTGGACCAGTAGGTCACGTGTAGTGTGGACCACTAGGTCACATGTAGTGTGGACCAGTAGGTCACATGTAGTGTGGACCAGTAGGTCACATGTAGTGTGGACCAGTAGGTCACATGTAGTGTGGACCAGTAGGTCACATGTAGTGTGGACCAGTAGGTCACATGTAGTGTGGACCAGTAGGTCACATGTAGTGTGGACCAGTTGGTCACGTGTAGTGTGGACCAGTAGGTCACATGTAGTGTGGACCAGTAGGTCACATGTAGTGTGGACCAGTAGGTCACATGTAGTGTGGACCACTAGGTCACATGTAGTGTGGACCAGTAGGTCACATGTAGTGTGGACCAGTAGGTCACATGTAGTGTGGACCAGTAGGCCACATGTAGTGTGGACCACTAGGTCACATGTAGTGTGGACCAGTAGGTCACATGTAGTGTGGACCACTAGGTCACATGTAGTGTGGACCAGTAGGTCACATGTAGTGTGGACCAGTAGGTCACATGTAGTGTGGACCAGTAGGTCACATGTAGTGTGGACCAGTAGGTCACATGTAGTGTGGACCAGTAGGCCACGTGTAGTGTGGACCAGTAGGCCACGTGTAGTGTGGACCAGTAGGTCACATGTAGTGTGGACCACTAGGTCACGTGTAGTGTGGACCACTAGGTCACATGTAGTGTGGACCACTAGGTCACATGTAGTGTGGACCACTAGGTCACATGTAGTGTGGACCACTAGGTCACATGTAGTGTGGACCACTAGGTCACGTGTAGTGTGGACCACTAGGTCACGTGTAGTGTGGACCAGTAGGTCACATGTAGTGTGGACCAGTAGGTCACATGTAGTGTGGACCAGTAGGCCACGTGTAGTGTGGACCAGTAGGTCACGTGTAGTGTGGACCAGTAGGCCACGTGTAGTGTGGACCACTAGGTCACATGTAGTGTGGACCAGTAGGTCACATGTAGTGTGGACCAGTAGGCCACGTGTAGTGTGGACCAGTAGGTCACGTGTAGTGTGGACCAGTAGGCCACGTGTAGTGTGGACCACTAGGTCACAGTAGTGTGGACACTAGGTCACATGTAGTGTGGACCAGTAGGTCACGTGTAGTGTGGACCACTAGGTCACATGTAGTGTGGACCAGTAGGCCCGTGTAGTGTGGACCAGTAGGTCACATGTAGTGTGGACCACTAGGTCACATGTAGTGTGGACCAGTAGGTCACATGTAGTGTGGACCAGTAGGCCACGTGTAGTGTGGACCACTAGGTCACATGTAGTGTGGACCAGTTGGTCACGTGTAGTGTGGGACCAGTAGGTCACATGTAGTGTGGACCAGTTGGTCACGTGTAGTGTGGACCAGTAGGTCACATGTAGTGTGGACCAGTAGGTCACATGTAGTGTGGACCAGTAGGTCACATGTAGTGTGGACCACTAGGTCACATGTAGTGTGGACCAGTTGGTCACGTGTAGTGTGGACCAGTAGGTCACATGTAGTGTGGACCAGTAGGTCACATGTAGTGTGGACCAGTAGGTCACATGTAGTGTGGACCACTAGGTCACATGTAGTGTGGACCATTTGGTCACGTGTAGTGTGGACCAGTAGGTCACATGTAGTGTGGACCAGTAGGTCACATGTAGTGTGGACCAGTTGGTCACATGTAGTGTGGACCAGTAGGTCACATGTAGTGTGGACCACTAGGTCACATGTAGTGTGGACCAGTAGGTCACATGTAGTGTGGACCACTAGGTCACGTGTAGTGTGGACCAGTAGGTCACATGTAGTGTGGGCCACTAGGTCACATGTAGTGTGGACCAGTAGGTCACATGTAGTGTGGACCACTAGGTCACGTGTAGTGTGGACCAGTAGGTCACGTGAAGTGTGGACCAGTAGGTCACGTGTAGTGTGGACCACTAGGCCACGTGTAGTGTGGACCAGTAGGTCACGTGTAGTGTGGACCAGTAGGCCACGTGTAGTGTGGACCAGTAGGTCACGTTGTAGTGTGGACCACTAGGCCACGTGTAGTGTGGACCAGTAGGTCACGTGTAGTGTGGACCAGTAGGCCACGTGTAGTGTGGGCCACTAGTCACATGTAGTGTGGACCAGTAGGTCACATGTAGTGTGGACCACTAGGTCACGTGTAGTGTGGACCAGTAGGCCACGTGTAGTGTGGACCAGTAGGTCACATGTAGTGTGGACCAGTAGGTCACATGTAGTGTGGACCACTAGGCCACGTGTAGTGTGGACCAGTAGGTCACGTGTAGTGTGGACCAGTAGGTCACGTGTAGTGTGGACCAGTAGGTCACATGTAGTGTGGACCAGTAGGTCACGTGTAGTGTGGACCAGTAGGTCACGTGTAGTGTGGACCAGTAGGTCACGTGTAGTGTGGACCAGTAGGTCACGTGTAGTGTGGACCAGTAGGTCACGTGTAGTGTGGACCAGTAGGCCACGTGTAGTGTGGACCAGTAGGCCACGTGCAGTGATGCTCAGTTTACGGCAATATGTTTTCCTCGTCTTCGACGCGAATGCAATATGTTTAATGACATATTTCCTTGATTAAGTTAAGTTTTAGTACAGGATTCCTTCTGAAATGTTTACAACAAGATACATAATGAAGAGTATATTAGAAGATACATAATAAATCGTATAGTACAGGATACAGTTAACGACAAAGATACAGGCTTATTGAACTGCTCCGGATCTGTCGTTTGATTAGTTTATAATTTATGAAGAGTTAGCCGAGTTTAAAGATCTGTAGACAATAAGTGAACAGCAAATCTGTCATTTCCAAATTTTTTACAGTTATTACTATTGGGTTCGTGCTGAACATGGGTTAGTCAGGGTGGCACCAGTCAACAATTACAGTCTCTCTCTCTCTCTCTTCCTCTCTCTCTCTCTCTCTCTCTCTCTCACTCTCTCTCTCTCTCTCTCTCTCTCTCTCTCTCCTCTCTCTCTCTCTCTCTCTCTCTCTCTCTCTCTCTCTCCTCTCCTCTCTCTCTCTCTCTCTCTTCTCTCTCTCTCCCCCCCCCCCGAGCCCTGCACCCCTCCATACACTCTTCCTCTATTGTAAGAGTGAGGTCGTGAGAGGTAAAATGATAGAAAAGGGGAAAGACAGACAGGTACAAAGGCACGCAGAGACAGTGAGAGGGGGAGTCATAGACGGATGTACAGAGAGAGAGAGAGAGGAGAGAGAGAGAGAGAGAGAGAGAGAGAGAGAGAGAGAGAGAGAGAGAGAGAGAGAGAGAGACGCCAGACAGAGGGACACAAACAGAAGCAAATATTGACAGGGGAAATAGACCACAGACAAGAAAACAGAGAGAAACAGAGAATCAAATCGACACAGAGAGACAGATACAGTGAGACAGAGACATATACAGAGAAAGAGAGTAACGACAGAGAAGTAGAAGTATTGTGTGTTCGATGCTGGGTGGATGCCCAACATGGGTGGATGTGGGGGTTGGCATGAGTGAAGCGAGTCCCACTTGACATTGTACCAAGACAACCTCATGACGAATTTTGAAAAAATCATATTAATTCGACTCACATTTGGTATTTGTCTTCCTGTATTATTTTTACTATATTGTAAAATATTATGCCTTAGTTTTCAACATATTTTCAAAAAAGATCTTTTATACTTTGCCTGTAATATGTGTCCATACTTTTATCATTACTGGATTCCCAACAACTTGTGATGCCCAATATGTTCCTTATTATTATCGCATTTTATCATTGTTTTCTTAGATTTTTTTTTAGTAAAATGATTTCAATTGCTCAGCTAATATTCAAAATAGCTGAGGCAATTGAAATCATATGAATATAAAAAAATTGAATATACTTCACCTCTGCCTTTGAAAATGATGACATGCTCAAGGAAACACTTCTCCAAGCGTTAGGTCATAATAACAATATTAACGAACTAGCTGACTGTTGACAGTGTAGCCTGACTGACCACCAAGCTGACTGTTGACAGTGTAGCCTGACTGACCACCAAGCTGACTGTTGACAGTGTGACTGACCTGACTGTTGACCACCAAGCTGACTGTTGACAGTGTAGCCTGACTGACCCACCAAGCTGACTGTTGACAGTGTAGCCTGACTGACCACCAAGCTGACTGTTGACAGTGTAGCCTGACTGACCACCAAGCTGACTGTTGACAGTGTAGCCTGACTGACCACCAAGCTGACTGTTGACAGTGTAGCCTGACTGACCACCAAGCTGACTGTTGACAGTGACTGACCACCAAGCTGACTGTTGACAGTGTAGCCTGACTGACCACCAAGCTGACTGTTGACAGTGTAGCCTGACTGACCACCAAGCTGACTGTTGACAGTGTAGACCTGACTGACCACCAAAGCTGACTGTTGACAGTGTAGCCTGACTGACCACCAAGCTGACTGTTGACAGTGTAGCCTGACTGACCACCAAGCTGACTGTTGACAGTGTGACTGACCACCAAGCTGACTGTTGACAGTGTAGCCTGACCACCAAGCTGACTATTGACAGTGTAGCCTGACTGACCACCAAGCTGACTGTTGACAGTGTAGCCTGACTGACCACCAAGCTGACTGTTGACAGTGTGACTGACCACCAAGCTGACTGTTGACAGTGACCTGACCACCAAGCTGACTGTTGACAGTGTGACTGACCACCAAGCTGACTGTTGACAGTGACCACCAAGCTGACTGTTGACAGTGTAGCCTGACTGACCACCAAGCTGACTGTTGACAGTGACTGACCACCAAGCTGACTGTTGACAGTGTAGCCTGACTGACCACCAAGCTGACTGTTGACAGTGACTGACCACCAAGCTGACTGTTGACAGTGTAGCCTGACTGACCACCAAGCTGACTGTTGACAGTGTAGCCTGACTGACCACCAAGCTGACTGTTGACAGTGTAGCCTGACTGACCACCAAGCTGACTGTTGACAGTGTAGCCTGACTGACCACCAAGCTGACTGTTGACAGTGTAGCCTGACTGACCACCAAGCTGACTGTTGACAGTGTAGCCTGACTGACCACCAAGCTGACTGTTGACAGTGACTGACCACCAAGCTGACTGTTGACAGTGTAGCCTGACTGACCACCAAGCTGACTGTTGACAGTGTGGCCTGACTGACCACCAAGCTGACTGTTGACCAGTCAGCTGACTGTTGACAGTGTAGCCTGACTGACCACCAAGCTGACTGTTGACAGTAGAGCCTGACTGACCACCAAGCTGACTGCTGACAGTGTGGCCTGACTGACCACCAAGCTGACTGTTGACAGTGTAGCCTGACTGACCACCAAGCTGACTGTTGACAGTGTAGCCTGACTGACCACCAAGCTGACTGTTGACAGTGTACTGACCACCAAGCTGACTGTTGACCACTGACAAGCTGACTGTTGACAGTGTGGCCTGACTGACCACCAAGCTGACTGTTGACAGTGACTGACCACCAAGCTGACTGTTGACAGTGTAGCCTGACTGACCACCAAGCTGACTGTTGACAGTGTAGCCTGACTGACCACCAAGCTGACTGTTGACAGTGTGGCCTGACTGACCACCAAGCTGACTGTTGACCAGCCTGACTGCCACCAAGCTGACTGTTGACAGTGTAGCCTGACTGACCACCAAGCTGACTGTTGACAGTGTAGCCTGACTGACCACCAAGCTGACTGTTGACAGTGTAGCCTGACTGACCACCAAGCTGACTGTTGACAGTGTAGCCTGACTGACCACCAAGCTGACTGTTGACAGTGTAGCCTGACTGACCACCAAGCTGACTGTTGACAGTGTAGCCTGACTGACCACCAAGCTGACTGTTGACAGTGTAGCCTGACTGACCACCAAGCTGACTGTTGACAGTGTAGCCTGACTGACCACCAAGCTGACTGTTGACAGTGTAGCCTGACTGACCACCAAGCTGACTGTTGACAGTGTAGCCTGACTGACTGTTGACACCACCAAGCTGACTGTTGACAGTGTAGCCTGACTGACCACCAAGCTGACTGTTGACAGTGTAGCCTGACTGACCACCAAGCTGACTGTTGACAGTGTAGCCTGACTGACCACCAAGCTGACTGTTGACAGTGTAGCCTGACCTGACTGTTGACAGTGTAGCCTGACTGACCACCAAGCTGACTGTTGACAGTGTGGCCTGACTGACCACCAAGCTGACTGTTGACAGTGTAGCCTGACCAAGCTGACTGTTGACAGTGTAGCCTGACTGACCACCAAGCTGACTGTTGACAGTGTAGCCTGACTGACCACCAAGCTGACTGTTGACAGTGTAGCCTGACTGACCACCAAGCTGACTGTTGACAGTGTAGCCTGACTGACCACCAAGCTGACTGTTGACAGTGTAGCCTGACTGACCACCAAGCTGACTGTTGACAGTGTAGCCTGACTGACCACCAAGCTGACTGTTGACAGTGACTGACCACCAAGCTGACTGTTGACAGTGTAGCCTGACTGACCACCAAGCTGACTGTTGACAGTGTAGCCTGACTGACCACCAAGCTGACTGTTGACAGTGTAGCCTGACTGACCACCAAGCTGACTGTTGACAGTGTAGCCTGACTGACCACCAAGCTGACTGTTGACAGTGTAGCCTGACTGACCACCAAGCTGACTGTTGACAGTGTAGCCTGACTGACCACCAAGCTGACTGTTGACAGTGTAGCCTGACTGACCACCAAGCTGACTGTTGACAGTGTGAGCCTGACTGACCACCAAGCTGACTGTTGACAGTGTAGCCTGACTGACCACCAAGCTGACTGTTGACAGTGTACTGACCACCAAGCTGACTGTTGACCACCAAGCTGACTGTTGACAGTGTAGCCTGACTGACCACCAAGCTGACTGTTGACAGTGTAGCCTGACTGACCACCAAGCTGACTGTTGACAGTGTATCCTGACTGACCACCAAGCTGACTGTTGACAGTGTGGCCTGACTGACCACCAAGCTGACTGCTGACAGTGTGGCCTGACTGACCACCAAGCTGACTGTTGACAGTGTAGCCTGACTGACCACCAAGCTGACTGTTAACAGTGTAGCCTGACTGACCACCAAGCTGACTGACCACCAAGCTGACTGTTGACAGTGTAGCTTGACTGACCACCAAGCTGACTGTTGACAGTGAGGCCTGACTGACCACCAAGCTGACTGTTGATACTGACTGACCACTTAGCTGACTATTGACAGTGTAGCCTGACTGACCACCAAGCTGACTATTGACAGTGTAGCCTGACTGACCACCAAGCTGACTGTTGACAGTGTAGCCTGACTGACCACCAACTGTTGACAGACTGACCACCAAGCTGACTGACAGTGTAGCCTGACTGACCACCAAGCTGACTGTTGACAGTGTAGCCTGACTGACCACCAAGCTGACTGTTGACAGTGTAGCCTGACTGACCACCAAGCTGACTGTTGACAGTGTAGCCTGACTGACCACCAAGCTGACTGTTGACAGTGTGACCACCAAGCTGCCTGACTGACCACCAAGCTGACTGTTGACAGTGTAGCTGACTGACCACCAAGCTGACTGTTGACAGTGTAGCCTGACTGACCACCAAGCTGACTGTTGACAGTGTAGCCTGACTGACCACCAAGCTGACTGTTGACACTGACCACCAAGCTGACTGTTGACAGTGACTGACCACCAAGCTGACTGTTGACAGTGTAGCCTGACTGACCACCAAGCTGACTGTTGACAGTGTAGCCTGACTGACCACCAAGCTGACTGTTGACAGTGTGGCCTGACTGACCACCAAGCTGACTGTTGACAGTGTAGCCTGACTGACCACCAAGCTGACTGTTGACAGTGTAGCCTGACTGACCACCAAGCTGACTGTTGACAGTGTGACCCCAACTGACCACCAAGCTGACTGTTGACAGCTGACTGTTGCCTGACTGACCACCAAGCTGACTGTTGACAGTGTAGCCTGACTGACCACCAAGCTGACTGTTGACAGTGTAGCCTGACTGACCACCAAGCTGACTGTTGACAGTGTGACTGACCACCAAGCCTGACTGACCACCAAGCTGACTGTTGACAGTGTGACTGACCACCAAGCTGACTGACTGACCACCACCAGCTGACTGTTGACAGTGTAGCCTGACTGACCACCAAGCTGACTGTTGACAGTGTGACTGACCACCAAGCCTGACTGACCACCAAGCTGACTGTTGACAGTGTAGCCTGACTGACCACCAAGCTGACTGTTGACAGTGTAGCCTGACTGACCACCAAGCTGACTGTTGACAGTGTAGCCTGACTGACCACCAAGCTGACTGCTGACTGTTGACAGTGTAGCCTGACTGACCACCAAGCTGACTGTTGACAGTGTAGCCTGACTGACCACCAAGCTGACTGTTGACAGTGTAGCCTGACTGACCACCAAGCTGACTGTTGACAGTGTAGCCTGACTGACCACCAAGCTGACTGTTGACAGTGTAGCCTGACTGACCACCAAGCTGACTGTTGACAGTGTAGCCTGACTGACCACCAAGCTGACTGTTGACAGTGTAGCCTGACTGACCACCAAGCTGACTGTTGACAGTGTAGCCTGACTGACCACCAAGCTGACTGTTGACAGTGTAGCCTGACTGACCACCAAGCTGACTGTTGACAGTGTGACTGACCACCAAGCTGACTGTTGACAGTGTAGCACCACCAAGCTGACTGTTGACAGTGTAGCCTGACTGACCACCAAGCTGACTGTTGACAGTGTAGCCTGACTGACCACCAAGCTGACTGTTGACAGTGTAGCCTGACTGACCACCAAGCTGACTGTTGACAGTGTAGCACCACCAGCTGACTGTTGACAGTGTAGCCTGACTGACCACCAAGCTGACTGTTGACAGTGTAGCCTGACTGACCACCAAGCTGACTGTTGACAGTGTAGCCTGACTGACCACCAAGCTGACTGTTGACAGTGTGACTGACCACCAAGCTGACTGTTGACAGTGTAGCACCAAGCTGACTGTTGACAGTGTAGCCTGACTGACCACCAAGCTGACTGTTGACAGTGTAGCCTGACTGACCACCAAGCTGACTGTTGACAGTGACTGACCACCAAGCTGACTGCAGTGTAGCTGACTGACCACCAAGCTGACTGTTGACAGTGTAGCCTGACTGACCACCAAGCTGACTGTTGACAGTGTAGCCTGACTGACCACCAAGCTGACTGTTGACAGTGTAGCCTGACTGACCACCAAGCTGACTGTTGACAGTGTACCTGACTGACACCAAGCTGACTGTTGACAGTGTAGCCTGACTGACCACCAAGCTGACTGTTGACAGTGTAGCCTGACTGACCACCAAGCTGACTGTTGACAGTGTAGCCTGACTGACCACCAAGCTGACTGTTGACAGTGTAGCCTGACCACCAAGCTGACTGTTGACAGTGTACCTGACTGACCACCAAGCTGACTGTTGACAGTGTAGCCTGACTGACCACCAAGCTGACTGTTGACAGTGTAGCCTGACTGACCACCAAGCTGACTGTTGACAGTGTGGCCTGACTGACCACCAAGCTGACTGTTGACAGTGTAGCCTGACTGACCACCAAGCTGACTGTTGACAGTGTAGCCTGACTGACCACCAAGCTGACTGTTGACAGTGTAGCCTGACTGACCACCAAGCTGACTGTTGACAGTGTACTGCCTGACTGACCACCACCAAGCTGACTGTTGACAGTGTAGCCTGACTGACCACCAAGCTGACTGTTGACAGTGTGGCCTGACTGACCACCAAGCTGACTGTTGACAGTGTAGCCTGACTGACCACCAAGCTGACTGTTGACAGTGTAGCCTGACTGACCACCAAGCTGACTGTTGACAGTGTAGCCTGACTGACCACCAAGCTGACTGTTGACAGTGACTGACCACCAAGCTGACTGTTGACAGTGACTGACCACCAAGCTGACTGTTGACAGTGACTGACCACCAAGCTGACTGTTGACAGTGTAGCCTGACTGACCACCAAGCTGACTGTTGACAGTGTAGCCTGACTGACCACCAAGCTGACTGTTGACAGTGTTGCCTGACTGACCACCAAGCTGACTGTTGACAGTGTAGCCTGACTGACCACCAAGCTGACTGTTGACAGTGTAGCCTGACTGACCACCAAGCTGACTGTTGACAGTGACCACCAAGCTGACTGTTGACCACCACCAAGCTGACTGTTGACAGTGTAGCCTGACTGACCACCAAGCTGACTGTTGACAGTGTAGCCTGACTGACCACCAAGCTGACTGTTGACAGTGTAGCCTGACTGACCACCAAGCTGACTGTTGACAGTGTAGCCTGACCTGACTGACCACCACTGACCAGCTGACTGTTGACAGTGTAGCCTGACTGACCACCAAGCTGACTGTTGACAGTGTAGCCTGACTGACCACCAAGCTGACTGTTGACAGTGTAGCCTGACTGACCACCAAGCTGACTGTTGACAGTGTAGCCTGACTGACCACCAAGCTGACTGTTGACAGTGTACCTGACTGACCACCAAGCTGACTGTTGACAGTGTAGCCTGACTGACCACCAAGCTGACTGTTGACAGTGTGGCCTGACTGACCACCAAGCTGACTGTTGACAGTGTAGCCTGACTGACCACCAAGCTGACTGTTGACAGTGTAGCCTGACTGTTGACAGTGTAGCCTGACCACCAAGCTGACTGTTGACAGTGTAGCCTGACTGACCACCAAGCTGACTGTTGACAGTGTAGCCTGACTGACCACCAAGCTGACTGTTGACAGTGTGAGCCTGACTGACCACCAAGCTGACTGTTGACAGTGACAGCCTGACTGACCACCAAGCTGACTGTTGACAGTGTAGCCTGACTGACCACCAAGCTGACTGTTGACAGTGTAGCCTGACTGACCACCAAGCTGACTGTTGACAGTGTAGCCTGACTGACCACCAAGCTGACTGTTGACAGTGTAGCCTGACTGACCACCAAGCTGACTGTTGACAGTGTAGCCTGACTGACCACCAAGCTGACTGTTGACAGTGTAGCCTGACTGACCACCAAGCTGACTGTTGACAGTGTAGCCTGACTGACCACCAAGCTGACTGTTGACAGTGTAGCCTGACTGACCACCAAGCTGACTGTTGACAGTGTAGCCTGACTGACCACCAAGCTGACTGTTGACAGTGTAGCCTGACTGACCACCAAGCTGACTGTTGACAGTGTAGCCTGACTGACCACCAAGCTGACTGTTGACAGTGTAGCCTGACTGACCACCAAGCTGACTGTTGACAGTGTAGCCTGACTGACCACCAAGCTGACTGTTGACAGTGTAGCCTGACTGACCACCAAGCTGACTGTTGACAGTGTAGCCTGACTGACCACCAAGCTGACTGTTGACAGTGTAGCCTGACTGACCACCAAGCTGACTGTTGACAGTGTAGCCTGACTGACCACCAAGCTGACTGTTGACAGTGTAGCCTGACTGACCACCAAGCTGACTGTTGACAGTGTAGCCTGACTGACCACCAAGCTGACTGTTGACAGTGTAGCCTGACTGACCACCAAGCTGACTGTTGACAGTGTGACTGACCACCAAGCTGACTGTTGACTGACCACCAAGCTGACTGTTGACAGTGTGTTGACAGTGACCTGACTGACCACCAAGCTGACTGTTGACAGTGTACCTGACTGACCACCAAGCTGACTGTTGACAGTGTGGCCTGACTGACCACCAAGCTGACTGTTGACAGTGTAGCCTGACTGACCACCAAGCTGACTGTTGACAGTGTAGCCTGACTGACCACCAAGCTGACTGTTGACAGTGTAGCCTGACTGACCACCAAGCTGACTGTTGACAGTGTAGCCTGACTGACCACCAAGCTGACTGTTGACAGTGTAGCCTGACTGACCACCAAGCTGACTGTTGACAGTGTAGCCTGACTGACCACCAAGCTGACTGTTGACAGTGTAGCCTGACTGACCACCAAGCTGACTGTTGACAGTGTAGCCTGACTGACCACCAAGCTGACTGTTGACAGTGTAGCCTGACTGACCACCAAGCTGACTGTTGACAGTGTAGCCTGACTGACCACCAAGCTGACTGTTGACAGTGTAGCCTGACTGACCACCAAGCTGACTGTTGACAGTGTAGCCTGACTGACCACCAAGCTGACTGTTGACAGTGTAGCCTGACTGACCACCAAGCTGACTGTTGACAGTGTGACTGACCACCAAGCTGACTGACAGTGACCACCAAGCTGACTGTTGACAGTGTAGCCTGACTGACCACCAAGCTGACTGTTGACAGTGTAGCCTGACTGACCACCAAGCTGACTGTTGACAGTGTAGCCTGACTGACCACCAAGCTGACTGTTGACAGTGTAGCCTGACTGACCACCAAGCTGACTGTTGACAGTGTAGCCTGACTGACCACCAAGCTGACTGTTGACAGTGTAGCCTGACTGACCACCAAGCTGACTGTTGACAGTGTAGCCTGACTGACCACCAAGCTGACTGTTGACAGTGTGGCCTGACTGACCACCAAGCTGACTGTTGACAGTGTAGCCTGACTGACCACCAAGCTGACTGTTGACAGTGTAGCCTGACTGACCACCAAGCTGACTGTTGACAGTGTAGCCTGACTGACCACCAAGCTGACTGTTGACAGTGTGGCCTGACTGACCACCAAGCTGACTGTTGACAGTGTAGCCTGACTGACCACCAAGCTGACTGTTGACAGTGTAGCCTGACTGACCACCAAGCTGACTGTTGACAGTGTAGCCTGACTGACCACCAAGCTGACTGTTGACAGTGTAGCCTGACTGACCACCAAGCTGACTGTTGACAGTGTGGCCTGACTGACCACCAAGCTGACTGTTGACAGTGTAGCCTGACTGACCACCAAGCTGACTGTTGACAGTGTAGCCTGACTGACCACCAAGCTGACTGTTGACAGTGTAGCCTGACTGACCACCAAGCTGACTGTTGACAGTGTAGCCTGACTGACCACCAAGCTGACTGTTGACAGTGTAGCCTGACTGACCACCAAGCTGACTGTTGACAGTGTAGCCTGACTGACCACCAAGCTGACTGTTGACAGTGTAGCCTGACTGACCACCAAGCTGACTGTTGACAGTGTGGCCTGACTGACCACCAAGCTGACTGTTGACAGTGTAGCCTGACTGACCACCAAGCTGACTGTTGACAGTGTAGCCTGACTGACCACCAAGCTGACTGTTGACAGTGACCTGACTGACCACCAAGCTGACTGTTGAGTCATGGTCGGGAGAGGTCGTCGGCGCCCTACACCTGGCCATCACTCTCCACCAAAACGCTGCCCAGCCACTGATAGTGAGGAAGCTCGCCATAATGGGAAGCCTGGGAGGTTGCCATAATGGGATGCCTGGGAGGTTGCCATAATGGGAAGCCTGGGAGGTTGCCATAATGGGAAGCCTGGGAGGTTGCCATAATGGAAGCCTGAAAGGTTGCCTGGGAGCCTGTTTGCCATAATGGGAAGCCTGGAAGGTTGCCATAATGGGAAGCCTGGGAGGTTGCCATAATGGGAAGCCTAATGGGAGGTTGCCATAATGGGCCTGGAGGTCGCCATAATGGGACGCCTGGAAGGTTGCCATAATGAGACGCCTGGAAGGTTGCCATAATGGGACGCCTATGGGACGCCTAGGGTTGCCATAATGGGACGCCTGGAAGGTTGCCATAATATTGAATCCTGGAAGGTTGCCATAATGGGATGCCTGGGAGGTTGCCATAATGGGAAGCCTGGGAGGTTGCCATAATGGGACGCCTGGAAGGTTGCCATAATGGGACGCCTGGACGGTTGCCATAATGGGACGCCTGGAAGGTTGCCATAATGGGACGCCTGGAAGGTGGCCATAACAGAAAGCCTGGCAGGTTGCCATAATGAGACGCCTGAAAAGTTGCCTGGAAGGATGCCATAATGGGACGCCTGGAAGGGTGCCATAATGGGACGCCTGGAAGGTTGCCATAATGGGACGCCTGGAAGGATGCCATAATGGGACGCCTGGAAGGATGCCATAATGGGACGCCTGGAAGGTTGCCATAATGGGACGCCTGGAAGGTTGCCATAATGGGACGCCTGGAAGGTTGCCATAATGGGACGCCTGGAAGGTTGCCATAATGGGACGCCTGGAAGGTTGCCATAATGGGACGCCTGGAAGGTTGCCATAATGGGACGCCTGGAAGGTTGCCATAATGGGACGCCTGGAAGGTTGCCATAATGGGACGCCTGTAAGGGTGCCATAATGGGACGCCTGGAAAGTTGCCATAATGGGACGCCTGGAACGTTGCAATAATGGGACGCCTGGAAGGGTGCCATCATGGGACGCCTGGCAGGTTGCCATAATGGGACGCCTGAAAGGGTGTAATAATGGGACACCTGGAAGGCTGCAATAATGGGACGCCTGGAAGGTTGCCATAATGGGACGTCTGGGAGGTTGCCATAATGGGACGCATGTGAGGTAGCCATAATGGGACGCCTGGCAGTTGCCATAATGGGACGCCTGGCAGTAGCCGTAATGGGACGCCTATCAGGTTGCCATATTGGGACGCCTGGCAGTTGTCATAATGGGACGCCTGGCAGTTGCCATAATGGGACGCCTGGCAGTAACCATAATGGGACGCCTGGCAGGTTGCCATAATGGGACGCCTGGCAGGTTGCCATAATGGGACGCCTGGAAGGTTGCCATAATGGGACGCCCGGAAGGTTGCCATAATGGGATGCCTGGCAGGCTTAATAGTGTGACCTGGACAGTGACAACTCTAATTCGAAACAAACGGTGATTTGTGGACTGATAAATTGCACAAGGCCCGTAATGGGTGTGGTGCTCAGGGCGGCTGTGGTGTACTGTGCAGTAATGGGTGTGGTGCTCAGGGCGGCTGTGGTGTACTGTGCAGTAATGGGTGTGGTGTTCAGGGCGGCTGTGGTGTACTGTGCAGTAATGGGTGTGGTGCTCAGGGCGGCTGTGGTGTACTGTGCAGTAATGGGTGTGGTGTTCAGGGCGGCTGTGGTGTACTGTGCAGTAATGGGTGTGGTGTTCAGGGCGGCTGTGGTGTACTGTGCAGTAATGGGTGTGGTGCTCAGGGCGGCTGTGGTGTACTGTGCAGTAATGGGTGTGGTGTTCAGGGCGGCTGTGGTGTACTGTGCAGTAATGGGTGTGGTGCTCAGGGCGGCTGTGGTGTACTGTGCAGTAATGGGTGTGGTGCTCAGGGCGGCTGTGGTGTACTGTGCAGTAATGGGTGTGGTGCTCAGGGCGGCTGTGGTGTACTGTGCAGTAATGGGTGTGGTGCTCAGGGCGGCTGTGGTGTACTGTGCAGTAATGGGTGTGGTGCTCAGGGCGGCTGTGGTGTACTGTGCAGTAATGGGTGTGGTGCTCAGGGCGGCTGTGGTGTACTGTGCAGTAATGGGTGTGGTGCTCAGGGCGGCTGTGGTGTACTGTGCAGTAATGGGTGTGGTGGCTCAGGGCGGCTGTGGTGTACTGTGCAGTAATGGGTGTGGTGCTCAGGGCGGCTGTGGTGTACTGTGCAGTAATGGGTGTGGTGCTCAGGGCGGCTGTGGTGTACTGTGCAGTAATGGGTGTGGTGCTCAGGGCGGCTGTGGTGTACTGTGCAGTAATGGGTGTGGTGCTCAGGGCGGCTGTGGTGTACTGTGCAGTAATGGGTGTGGTGCTCAGGGCGGCTGTGGTGTACTGTGCAGTAATGGGTGTGGTGCTCAGGGCGGCTGTGGTGTACTGTGCAGTAATGGGTGTGGTGCTCAGGGCGGCTGTGGTGTACTGTGCAGTAATGGGTGTGGTGCTCAGGGCGGCTGTGGTGTACTGTGCAGTAATGGGTGTGGTGCTCAGGGCGGCTGTGGTGTACTGTGCAGTAATGGGTGTGGTGCTCAGGGCGGCTGTGGTGTACTGTGCAGTAATGGGTGTGGTGCTCAGGGCGGCTGTGGTGTACTGTGCAGTAATGGGTGTGGTGCTCAGGGCGGCTGTGGTGTACTGTGCAGTAATGGGTGTGGTGCTCAGGGCGGCTGTGGTGTACTGTGCAGTAATGGGTGTGGTGCTCAGGGCGGCTGTGGTGTACTGTGCAGTAATGGGTGTGGTGCTCAGGGCGGCTGTGGTGTACTGTGCAGTAATGGGTGTGGTGCTCAGGGCGGCTGTGGTGTACTGTGCAGTAATGGGTGTGGTGCTCAGGGCGGCTGTGGTGTACTGTGCAGTAATGGGTGTGGTGCTCAGGGCGGCTGTGGTGTACTGTGCAGTAATGGGTGTGGTGCTCAGGGCGGCTGTGGTGTACTGTGCAGTAATGGGTGTGGTGCTCAGGGCGGCTGTGGTGTACTGTGCAGTAATGGGTGTGGTGCTCAGGGCGGCTGTGGTGTACTGTGCAGTAATGGGTGTGGTGCTCAGGGCGGCTGTGGTGTACTGTGCAGTAATGGGTGTGGTGCTCAGGGCGGCTGTGGTGTACTGTGCAGTAATGGGTGTGGTGCTCAGGGCGGCTGTGGTGTACTGTGCAGTAATGGGTGTGGTGCTCAGGGCGGCTGTGGTGTACTGTGCAGTAATGGGTGTGGTGCTCAGGGCGGCTGTGGTGTACTGTGCAGTAATGGGTGTGGTGCTCAGGGCGGCTGTGGTGTACTGTGCAGTAATGGGTGTGTGGTGCTCAGGGCGGCTGTGGTGTACTGTGCAGTAATGGGTGTGGTGCTCAGGGCGGCTGTGGTGTACTGTGCAGTAATGGGTGTGGTGCTCAGGGCGGCTGTGGTGTACTGTGCAGTAATGGGTGTGGGTGCTCAGGGCGGCTGTGGTGTACTGTGCAGTAATGGGTGTGGTGCTCAGGGCGGCTGTGGTGTACTGTGCAGTAATGGGTGTGGTGCTCAGGGCGGCTGTGGTGTACTGTGCAGTAATGGGTGTGGTGCTCAGGGCGGCTGTGGTGTACTGTGCAGTAATGGGTGTGTGGTGCTCAGGGCGGCTGTGGTGTACTGTGCAGTAATAGGCGTGTTGCTCAGGGTGGCTGTGGTGTACTGTGCAGTAATGGGTGTGGTGCTCAGGGCGGCTGTGGTGTACTGTGCAGTAATGGGTGTGGTGCTCAGGGCGGCTGTGGTGTACTGTGCAGTAATAGGCGTGTTGCTCAGGGTGGCTGTGGTGTACTGTGCAGTAATAGGTGTGTTGCTCAGGGCGGCTGTGGTGTACTGTGCAGTAATGGGTGTGTTGCTCAGGGTAGCTGTGGTGTACTGTGCAGTAATAGGCGTGTTGCTCAGGGCGGCTGTGGTGTACTGTGCAGTAATAGGCGTGTTGCTCAGGGCGGCTGTGGTGTACTGTGCAGTAATAGGCGTGTTGCTCAGGGCGGCTGTGGTGTACTGTGCAGTAATAGGCTTGTTGCTCAGGGTAGCTGTGGTGTACTGTGCAGTAATAGGCGTGTTGCTCAGGGGTGGCTGTGGTGTACTGTGCAGTAATGGGTGTGGTGCTCAGGGCGGCTGTGGTGTACTGTGCAGTAATGGGTGTGGTGCTCAGGGCGGCTGTGGTGTACTGTGCAGTAATGGGTGTGGTGTTCAGGGCGGCTGTGGTGTACTGTGCAGTAATGGGTGTGGTGTACTGTGCAGTAATGGGTGTGGTGTACTGTGCAGTAATGGGTGTGGTGTACTGTGCAGTAATGGGTGTGGTGCTCAGGGCGGCTGTGGAGTACTGTGCAGTAATGGGTACTGGCAATGAGAGACAAAGTGATAGTGAATGCTGCAAGTGAGTGTATAGTGACACTCAAGTGATCACTAATAATTTTCCTGCCTGACTAGTGATGGTGAAGCATAAGTATGGTGATGCACGGATCACTATCACCACTACAGGGTTATGCAATTGTTCTCTCTTAGCGATCTGGTTTATAGTGAACTGTGGGAAAGTGAGTCACCCCCAAGTGATAGTGAAGCATATTTTAAAACAAATAGTGATAAGAAGTAGAGGTGACGTTTCGTACATAAATTGTGAAGTATTGAGACAGAGTGCACCAATTCACCATCACATGTGAACCTTAAAAACTAGAAGGGAATATAGTGACAAATGGTGCACTTTTGACGACAGGAAAGTTGAGAACAGTGACAACACAAGTATAGGGTGGAACTAGAGTGAAGATGGTGAGGCCAGAAGGAGCGGTGAAGGAGAACCTACTCTCACAATCACCACGGAGAACCTACTCCCACAATCACCACCACGTGAAGGAGAACCTACTCTCACAATCACCACCACGTGAAGGAGAACCTACTCTCACAATCACCACCACGTGAAGGAGAACCTTGTGTCACAATCACCACCACGTGAAGGAGAACCTTGTGAAGGAGAACCTACACAATCACCACCACGTGAAGGAGAACCTACTCTCACAATCACCACCACGTGAAGGAGAACCTACTCTCACAATCAATCACCACCACGTGAAGGAGAACCTACTCTCACAATCACCACCACGTGAAGGAGAACCTACTCTCACCATCACCACCACGTGAAGGAGAACCTACTCTCACAATCACCACCACATCCAAGGAACTTCTACTTAAATGGCTCCTTCTCGATTATGTTACTTTATAAGATTGTGTTACATTATACCACAACACTGTTTTGTGTTGCTATATAAGGCGGCTCTTCCCTTGATAGTGAGACGTGATATCATCATGAAGCCCCCCCCCCTACAGCCCCTCCC
>NW_025561797.1:0-29277 GCF_020424385.1 Procambarus clarkii | reverse complement strand
AAGTTGGTTAGGTTAGTTTGTTAGACTGGTTAGGTTGGTTAGAATTAGAATTAGGTTAGAATTAGAATTAGGTTAGAATTTGAGGTTAGAATTTTAGGTTAGAACAAGCATAATTATGGTTTAATAAGCAATTTAGATAATATGTAAGCTTAGGTTGGTTAGGGTTGATTGGTTAGGGTTGTATGTTGGTAAGGTACAGTTAAGGTTGGTTATTTTGTGGTTGGTTAGGTGTAATATTTGTATTATTCCACCGACTGATATATATATATATATTTAAAAATATATATATATATATATATATATATATATATATATATATATATATATATATATATATATATATATATATATATATATATATATATATATATATACACACACATTTTTAGGTTAATTTAGGCTAGGAAATAGGCTACGTTTGTAGAAATAGAAATAGGTAAAAACATTATAAAAAATGAATCAAGTATAAATTATAAATTATTTAAAAACAATAAAAAATAGACAAAAAAAATTGCTTGAATTTTAGGTAACGTTTCTTATCACCGAATGCCTCTGTTCACCTAGCAGTAAATAGGTATCCAGGAGTTGGTTAGGTTAGGTTAGTTTTGGCTAGGAAATAAGCTAGGTTTGGAGGGTTAGGTTAGGTTAGGTTATTTTAGGCTAGGAAATGGGCTATGTTTGTAGAAATAGTAATAGAAAGAGGGCTGTAATTGTAGGTAGCGTTTCCTATCACCGAATGCCTCTATTCACCTAGCAGTAAATAGGTATCCAGAAGTTAGTTAGTTAGGTTAGTTTAGATAAGGTTAGGTTAAGTTAATTTAGGTTAGGTTAGATTAGGTTAGGTTAGTTATTGCTAGGAAATAGGTTAGGTTTGTAGAAATAGAAATAGGGCTGTAATTGTTGGTAGCGTTTCCTATCACCGAATGCCTCTGTTCACCTAGCAGTAAATAGGTATCCAGGAGTACCTTGAGGTGCTTTCGGGGCTTAGCGTCCCCGCGGCCCGGTCGTCGACCAGGCCTCATGGTTGCTGGACTGATCAACAAGGCTGTTAGACGCGGCTGCTCGCAACCTGACGTATGAGTCACAGCGTGGTTGATCAGGAGTTAGTTAGGTTAGGTAAGGTTAGATTAGGTAAGGTTAGATTAGGTTAGGTTAGTTTTGGCTAGGAAATAGGCTAGGTTTGTAAAAATAGAAATAGAAAAGGGGCTGTAAATGTTGGTAGCGTTTCCTATCACCGAATGCCTCTGTTCACCCTAGCAGTAAGTAAGTATCCAGGAGTTAATTAGATTAGATTAGGTTAGGCTAGGAAATAGGCTAGATTTGTAGAAATAGAAATAGGGCTGTAATTGTTGGTAGCGTTTCCTATCACCGAATGCCTCTGTTCACCTAGCAGTAAATAAGTATCCAAGAGTTAGTTAGGTTAGGTTAGATTAGGTTAGGTTAGTTTAGGCTAGGAAATAGACTAGGTTTGTAGAAATAGAAATAGAAAAAGGGCTGTAATTGTTGGTAATCTTTCCTATCATCGAATGCCTCTGTTCACCTAGCAGTAAATAGGTATCCAGGAGTACCTTGAGATGCTTCCTTGAGGTGCTTTCGGGGCTTAGCGTCCCCGCGGCCCGGTCGTCGACCAGGCCTCATGGTTGCTGGACTGATCAACAAGGCTGTTAGACGCGGCTGCTCGCAACCTGACGTATGAGTCACAGCGTGGTTGATCAGGAGTTAGTTAGGTTAGGTAAGGTTAGATTAGGTAAGGTTAGATTAGGTTAGGTTAGTTTTGGCTAGGAAATAGGCTAGGTTTGTAAAAATAGAAATAGAAAAGGGGCTGTAAATGTTGGTAGCGTTTCCTATCACCGAATGCCTCTGTTCACCCTAGCAGTAAGTAAGTATCCAGGAGTTAATTAGATTAGATTAGGTTAGGCTAGGAAATAGGCTAGATTTGTAGAAATAGAAATAGGGCTGTAATTGTTGGTAGCGTTTCCTATCACCGAATGCCTCTGTTCACCTAGCAGTAAATAGGTATCCAAGAGTTAGTTAGGTTAGGTTAGATTAGGTTAGGTTAGTTTAGGCTAGGAAATAGACTAGGTTTGTAGAAATAGAAATAGAAAAAGGGCTGTAATTGTTGGTAATCTTTCCTATCATCGAATGCCTCTGTTCACCTAGCAGTAAATAGGTATCCAGGAGTACCTTGAGATGCTTCCTTGAGGTGCTTTCGGGGCTTAGCGTCCCCGCGGCCCGGTCGTCGACCAGGCCTCATGGTTGCTGGACTGATCAACAAGGCTGTTAGACGCGGCTGCTCGCAACCTGACGTATGAGTCACAGCGTGGTTGATCAGGAGTTAGTTAGGTTAGGTAAGGTTAGATTAGGTTAGGTTAGTTTTGGCTAGGAAATAGGCTAGGTTTGTAGAAATAGAAATAGAAAAAGGGATGTAATTCTTGGTAGCGTTTCCTATCACCGAATGCCTCTGTTCACCTAGCAGTAAGTAAGTATCCAGGAGTTAGTTAGGTTAGGTGAGGTGAGGTTAGGTGAGGTTAGGTTAGGTGAGGTTTAGGTTAGGTGAGGTGAGGTGAAGTGAGGTTTGGTGAGGTGAGGTTTTGGTGAGTTGAGGTGAGATTATGTTAAGTGAGGAAAGGTGAGGTGAGGTGAGGTGAGGTGAGGTGAGGTGAGGTGAGGTGAGGTGAGGTGAGGTTAGGTTAGGTTAGGTTAGGTTAGGTGAGATTCGGTGAGGTGAGGTGAGGTGAGATTATGTTAGGTGAGGAAAGGTAAGGTGAGGTAAGGTGAGGTTAGGTTAGGTGAGGTTAGGTTAGGTTAGGTTAGTTCAGACTAGGAAATAGACTAGGTTTGTAGAAATAGAAATGGAAAAAGGGCTGTAGTTGTTGGTAGTGTTTCCTATCACCGAATGCCTCTGTTCACCTAGCAGTAAGTAAGTATCCAGGAATTAGTTAGGTTAGGTTAGATTAGGTTAAGTTAGTTTAGGCTAGGAAATAGGCTAGGTTTGTAAAAATAGAAATAGGGCTGTAATTGTTGGTAGCGCTTCCTATCACCGAATGTTTCTGTTCACCTAGCAGTAAATAGGTATCCAGGAGTTAGTTAGGTTAGGTCATGTTAGATTAGCTTAGGTTAGATTAGGTTAGGTTAGGTTAGGTTAGATTAGGTTAGATTAGGTTAGGTTGGTTTAGGGTAGGTTTGTAGAAGTAGGGCTGTAATTGTTGGTAGCCTTTCCTATCACCGAATGCCTCTGTTCACCTAGCAGTAAATAGGTATCCAGGAGTTAGTTAGGTTAGGTTATGTTAGATTAGCTTAGGTTAGATTAGGTTAGGTTAGGTTAGGTTAGATTAGGTAAGATTAGGTTAGGTTGGTTTAGGGTAGGTTTGTAGAAGTAGGGCTGTAATTGTTGGTAGCCTTTTCTATCACCGAATGCCTCTGTTCACCTAGCAGTAAATAGGTATCCAGGAGTTAGTTAGGTTAGGTTATGTTAGATTAGCTTAGGTTAGATTAGGTTAGGTTAGATTAGGTTTGGTTAGGTTAGGTTAGGTTAGGTTAGGTTGGTTTAGGGTAGGTTTGTAGAAGTAGGGCTGTAAATGTTAGTAGCCTTTCCTATCACCGAATGTCTCTGTTCACCTAGCAGTAAATAGGTATCCAGGAGTTAGTTAGGTTAGGTTAAGTTAGATTAGCTTAGGTTAGGTTAGATTAGGTTAGGTTAGGTTAGGTTAGATTAGGTTAGGTTGGTTTAGGGTAGGTTTGTAGAAGTAGGGCTGTAATTGTTAGTAGCCTTTCCTATCACCGAATGTCTCTGTTCACCTAGCAGTAAATAGGTATCCAGGAGTTAGTTAGGTTAGGTTATGTTAGATTAGCTTAGGTTAGGTTGGGTTAGGTTAGGTGAGGTTAGGTTAGGTTAGTTTAGACTAGGAAATAGACTAGGTTTGTAGAAATAGAAATAGAAATAGAAAAAGGGCTGTAGTTGTTGGTAGCCTTTCCTATCACCGAATGTCTCTGTTCACCTAGCAGTAAATAGGTATCCAGGAGTTAGTAAGCTAGCTACTTGGGGCGTGGTGAGTGAGTGAGGGTTAGTCACTAGTTGGACCTTGTGGGGTGGTGGGTGTTGGAGACCACTATAAGCCTAACATGTATAAAGTGCCTGTCTGCCTGTCCCCCGACTCAATGATGTTACAATTATTGACTAAATGAAGCCTAAGAGAGCATATGCAAGGCCTAAGATGAGTCATTTGTCAGCAGCAACTTGTGCGAGATCAATGGCAGCGGTGGCATCCCAACATTTCTATTTTGGAGCAACAGTAGTAGTAGTAGTAGTAGTCCATTTGTTGTTGGTTAATTTGACTAAATAGTTGCAATAAGTACTATCATTAATGGAGAATTGGCTGCTATGTGTGAGTATCCTCCGCCTGCCTGCCCGCCGCAGTTACCAGTATCCTGACTCACTCACTCACTCACATGTGATTACTTACTACTTGTATACAATAGCAACGGCCATACTACCTACCTACCTATCACCTTGAGAACACTGCGTCTCCTCCCATACATCTGTCAGGTTAAACACCGTTGACTTTGGTTAGTACTTGGATGGGTGACCTGCCTGGGAACACCAACTGCTGCTGCTGTTAGTATACATATTTGGGCAGTCTCTGTGGGTCAGTGTGTGTGTGTGTGTGTGTGTGTGTGTGTGTGTGTGTGTGTGTACAAGAATGTCGCACATGGAAATGTGTACATGCCATTTTAATAATAGTTTACCATCCATGAAGAAAACGTCTACCTGTTTGTCAGTCCATTGTCTCTCTCTGCCGGCCGGCCGGCCTACCTACCTGCTAAAACTTGGCCTCTTAATATACTGTTGAATATCTATCTCCAGTGATCACTTACCCTTAATTCCTACATTATTAACCAAATGATCTCATTAACAAATATTTACACATTTCAACCACCTACCTTCCTGCTAACATCAATCACAACAACTAATACACTCAACTCAGTCCCAAACACTTTTCTTATTCCTTCCTCAACACCTCGCCCTATATAACCTATCTTACAATATTAAATTGAAATACCTAACTGACAACCCCCCCCCCCCCCCCACCACCAACAACACCTCCCAAGGTAGCTCCTCAGGGCCCCTGCCCCCTCCCCCACCAACCCCCCCCCCACCAACAACACCTCCCAAGGTAGCTCCTCACGGCCCCTCTCCCCCACCAACCCCCCCACCACCAACAACACCTCCCAAGGTAGCTCCTCAGGGCCCCTCTCCCCCTGACCCCTCCCCCACCAACCCCCCCCCCCCACCAACAACACCTCCCAAGGTAGCTCCTCAGGGCCCCTCTCCCCCACCAACTAACCCCCCCCCTCTCCCCCATACCGCCCCCTCCATCCCCCACCCCCCCCCCCCCCCCCGCCCAACACAGAAAATGGCGGCCACGACGCTATATTTAACCAGCCAAAACCTTCGGTCCTTGGCCTATGTGCTATTTATTCCTGAAATAAAACGAGGGAAAAAAACAAACCGGATTTTCCTTCCCTAGTAAAACATGTATTTTACAGAACGAGGCCTAAAATAGCACATATTGGATATTGCATTGCTTGTTTACCATTCACAAACTCATTTGGAAACACCACACTAATTATTAATTAATACATACTTTTAAACACACACACACACACACACACACATGTCAGTTAGCCTAAATTCTCCAATATTCATTCATAAAACTGCCTCACGGGACTGCAACCTTATCAAATAAAGCTGTCAGGTCTTTCTAACTGTCAACACAAATTAACAACTTCACATCTCAATCATTGCAACTGTTGATAAATAGACACTAACTAACCTTGCTATGAGATATAAATACAAGTGCCAAATTTGATTCAGAAGGCAACTCCAGCGTGGCCTAGTCGGATAGAACAAGTTCCTAATCCGGATAGACCTGCGTTCGAGCCTGTCGGAACGGTTGCAAGTACAGGGCACAGATTTCTCTGTGTGTCCCCTCCTGTAGGAGCATCAGTTTCGATAGATTCTCTGGATAGCCGAAGATTGATTGACCGACTCCTTGGAATGTGGGGAAGGGTTGAAGTCCGGGGGGCCACGGACGGATACCTGGATCCACTGACCTCGGGCAGGTCTTTCAATCCACCTGGATTTCAGGTGGGGAGAAGGGAGGCAATTTGGGTCGACACAAATAGCTTCCTGGACCCAAAACCCCATGGATACACGGACACGGACACTCACACGGACACGCACACGGACACTCATGGACTCTGACACGAACCGAAGGTTCGTGTCAGATAATAAGAAGGGAGGTTAGGTTAGGTTGGTTAGGTTAGGTTGGTTAAGTAGGTTGGTTGGTTAGGTTAGGTTGCTTAGGTTAGGTTGGTTAGGTTAGGTTGCTTAGGTTAGGTTGGTTAGGTTAGGTTGCTTAGGTTAGGTTGATTAGGTTAGGTTGGTTGATTAGGTTAGGTTGCTTAGGTTGCTTAGGTTGGTTAGGTTGCTTAGGTTGGTTAGGTTGCTAAGGCTGGTTAGGTTGCTTAGGTTGGTTAGGTTGGTTGCTTAGGTTGGTTAGGTTGGTTGCTTAGGTTGGTTGGTTGGTTAGGTTAGATTGGTTAGGTTGGTTGGTTAGGTTAGGTTAGGTTAGGTTAGGTTGGTTGGTTAGATTGGTTGGTTAGGTTGGTTGGTTAGGTTGGTTGGTTGGTTGGTTGGTTGGTTAGGTTAGGTTAGGTTGGTTAGGTTAGGTTGGTTAGGTTGGGTTGGGTTGGATGGTTAGGAGTAGGGGGGATGGCTCCACACAGGCTCCTTTTTTTTCTGGGAAAAAAGGTGCCTGTGCGCCCCAAGGGTTTCAGGTAAATTTAGAATATCCCCTGTGCGCCCCAAGGGTTTCAGGTAAATTTAGAAAATCCCCTGTGGGCCCCAAGGGTTTCAGGTAAATTTTGTCAGTCACAGATTTTAGAAGTAAGGATTTCTTATGAGAAAAATAATTTCCGAGACATAGAAGTTTGTTAAGGCCTTATGGGACAAATTCAAATAACGTATGTAGCTCTTTAGGGCTTCCAGGAGAACTCTACGGACATATTTTACATGTTTTCAACTTACAAAATCGTCTATGTAAGCCTTAGTTATTCATATAAATTTAGAAAATCACCTGTGTAATCATTGTTTTCAGGGTTTCGTACATCACACCCCCCTCCCTCCCCCCTTACCTCGCAATCTGTCGCCTCACCTGTGTTTACTTTGCGCCCAGCCAGCCAGTCGGCTCTTAATCTTATCTTATCTTCATAATATCTGGACCGTCCCTCCTCTCTCTCTCTCTCCTTTCATTCAGTTCAACTATTTTCCAACATCGTATGTTTGCTCCTTTTCATTAAGCAAGTCAGTATGTTTGCTCCTTTTCATTAAGCAAGTCAGTTTTACACAAATAAATCATGTTAGTAAGCAAGTTCTAGCTCACGTTCCCCACCTTAGTCCCCTGTCGTATAAAGAATACTATCATTCCAATCCCTCTAAAATTTAAAAATAATCATATTTCAAATGTAGTTCAATACAGTAATTTAGTTACCAAGCTCCAGCTCTTGTCCTCCGCCTTAGCTCTCTCTCGTATCTTCGTTAGTATCAGTCCAATTTCCCTGAAATTTCTACCCTCTGTATTTCAGACATAGTTTAGTAAATGCAAACAATTATCAAACTCTAGCTCTTGTCCCCAGCTTAGTTCATTTGTACAAAATCATTAGTAACAGTCCAAATTCCCTGAGATTTTTAGCCTCTGTATTTCAGACACCGTAAATAAGATCAAAACAGTTATCGAGCTCCAGCGCTTGTCCCCCACCTTAGTTCGTTTATACAAGATCGTTAGTAACAGTCCAATTTCCCTGAAATTTTTACCCTCTGTATTTCAGACACCGTAAATAAAATCAAGTCAGTTATCAAGCTCCAGCTCTCGTCCCCGCCTTAGTTCTCCTTCGTATCTTTGTAAATAACCCATCAATTTCCCTAAAATTTAAAGCAGACATACTTCAAAGTTAGTAAATAAAATCAAGTCAGTTATCGAGCTCCAGCTCTCGTCCCCGCCTTAGTTCTCTTTCATATCTTTGTAAATAAACCATCAATTTCCCTGAAATTTTTACCCGCTGTATTTCAGACATAGTAAATATAAAGTAAACAATTATAAAACTCTAGCTCTTGTCCTCTGTCCAAGCTCACTTTTGTAAAATCATTACTCTCAGTCCAAATCACCCAACTACATTTTCAGACATAGTAAATAAAAACCAGTTCAGTTATCAAGTTTCAACTCTTGTGCCCCAGCTTAGTTCATTTGTACAAGTTCTTTATTTCCAACTAAATCACCCTGAGATTTAAGATCACCGTATTTCTAACGTAGTAAAATTAATCGGGGCATTAACCAAGCTCCATTCCCTCAGCCTTAGATCATCAGACATAAATATTTTCCATCAAGTCCGTCTCCAGCTTAACTCTTACCCTTTCCCTCCCTTACCTTCTCATCCCCAACGTATCAAAACCTTCAATAATCATACTGTATTTGCATATTTTCTCTATATTCAGCTGTGTTCTTCTCATTTTGTCCATGTTTTCTGTGTTCACTCCATGTTCTTCAAATGTTCACAGTCCCATTCACTTCATATTTTCACAAGTATCTCCATTTTTTATGTAATATTTCTCTTAGTCTCATTATGTTCTCTACAAATTCTAGTCATATTTTCTATGTTTTCATATTCATCACATGTTCTCTTTACAACTTTTATACTCAATATTCATGCTAACTTCCATATTTTAGGTTCTTTGTCAATATTCATGTTCCTCTACAAGTTCATGTTCCTCACAAGATCACTTCGTTTTTCACCTTCACTTACATGTTTTCTACATTCTTTTGTCATATTCTCCATGTTCTTCACAAGTCCATTGTTCATTCTTTGTAATCCCTATTCTCCTTATCATGTTTTCATGTTCTCTGTAAGTTCATATTCCCAGCATGTTCACTCTATTCATCAACTTTTTCTTACATGTTTTCTGTGTTCACCGTATGTTCACTGTGTTCATTCCCGTACTTAACCTCAATTTTTTTTATGTTCTTTGTTTTCTTCCATTCGCTAACTAGTTCTTTGTCAAATATTAGCATCAGCTTTACAGTTCCCTCAACAATTTTAGTCACCAAGTTTTATTTTCAAAACTATATCAAAGTAATTCTCGTTGTCAACTTAATAGTTCTACCAGCCATGTTCTTAAACAAATCTACACTTTATTCAGTTCCAAATTTACAAAAGACAAACCTTTCTTGTAACTTCTTAACTAAAAATCTTTCGCCAATCAACTGAAACATAGTCACTTTCCTCATTTCTCAACTAACTTATTATCCAATCAAGAAAAAATTGTCAAAGGAAACTTTCCAAAACTGTTCATAACTAGCTTTTATCCATCGTCAATCAACTAAATAATAACTTTCATCATTTCTTAACTAAACTTATTCCCCAGTCATCAGAAAATAGCCGTGTTCTTCATGTTTCATTGTCATTTCATAACTAAAATTATCCATCAATCAACAGAAAAAAGTCATATTCATCATTTCGTAACAGCCATTATGTTTTCGTCAAGTAAGAAAATATAGTCAAAGATATCTATCATCGTCGTTCTTAACTTCCATTTATACTTTGTGGAGCACTAAAAATAGTCAAATGTAACTTTTTCAACACTTTCGTAACTAAAATTATATATCGCTAAGTAAGAAAAATAGTCAAATGTAACTTTTTCAGCACTTTCGTAAAAATTATATGTCGTCAAGTACGAAAAATAGTCAAAGGTGCTCTCCGTGACACCAAAGTTACTCTTCGAGAAATCAAAGACACTCTTCAATACATCAAGGACTTACTCAAAGATACCAAAGTTACACTCTAAGACATCCTTCGAGACATCAAAGACATCCTTTAAGACTTCAAGGGCACTCTTCGAGATATCAAAAGACACTCTCAAACACTCAAAATTTACTCGCATCCTCAAAGTTATTCTCAGAGTCATCAAAAAGTTAATCTCAGTCATCAAAATGCTATTCTCTAAGTAGCCTTTCGTTCATCAGAGAAACTTTCTAAGACATCTTCGTTCATTAAAGTTAATCTCAGAGGCATAAAAGTTATTCTCGGAGCTATCAAATTAATCTCTAAAACAACAAAAGTTAATCTCTGTCATCAAAGTTGATCTGCAAGATATCTTCGAGACATCAAAGTTACTTTTCATTACATCAAAGACGCATTCAAATACTACCCATGTTCTCAGAAGTCATTCTCAAAGGCATCAAAGTTATTCAAAGAGCTAACAAAAGTTATTCTCAGAGTCACCTTCGTTCGTCAGAGAAACTTTCCAAAACATCTTCGTTCATAAAAGTTATTCTCAGAGACATCTAAAGTCAATCTTAGAATTATCAAATGTAATCTCTAACTCACTTTTGGTCATTAAAGTTAATTTCTATGTTATAAAAGTTTGTCTCAGAGACATCTAAAGTTAATCTTAGAGTTATCAAATGTAATCTCTAACTCTCTTTTGTTCATCAAAGTTGATCTCAGAGTTAGCAAAGGTAATCTCTAACTCACTCTCGTTCATCAAAGTTGTTTCAAAGACATCAAAGTTATTCAAAGAGCTAACAAAAGTTATTCTCAGAGTCACCTTCGTTCTTCAGAGAAACTTTCCAAAACATCTTTATTCATCAAAGTTATTCTCAGAGGCATAAAAGTCATTCTCAGAGCTATCAAACTTGTTCTCAAAGTCATCAAACTTATTCACAGAGTCATCAAAGTTAATCTAAGACAGCATTTTTCATCAAAGATATTCTCTCTAAACCATCAATGTTCTTCTCTAAGACATAAAAGTTATTCTCAGAGTCACCTTCGTTCGTCAGAGAAACTTTCAAAACATCTTTGTTCATCAAACTTGTTTTCAAAGTCATCAAAAGTTAATCTAAGACATCTTCTTTCATCAAAGTTATTTTCAGAGACATCTAAAGTTATTCTCAGAGCTATCAAACTTGTTCTCAGAGTCATCAAATGTTATTCTCGAAGTCATCAAAGTTATTTTCAGAGACATCTAAAGTTAATTTCTATGTTATAAAGTTATTCTCAGAGACATCTAAAGTTAATCTTGGTCATCAATGTTGTTCTCCAAGACATCAAAGATGTTCTCAAAATCATAAAAGTTATTCCCAGAGCTATCAAAGTTAATCTCAGAGTTATCCAAAGATATTCTCATGTCCACAAAAGTTATTCCAAGAGACGTCAAAGTTGTTTCAAAGACATCAAAGTTAATCTCAGAGTTATCCAAAGACATTCTCAGAGACATCTAAAGTTATTCTCTAAGACATCAAAGTTGTTCTAAGAGTTATCAAAAGTTATTCTCAGTCATGATATGTTATTCTCTAACTCACTTCCATTCATCAAAGACATTCTCTAAGTCCTGAAAGTTATTCTCTAAGACAACAAAGTCTTTCTCAGAGCTACCAAAGATGTTCTCTAAATCATAAAAAGTTAATCTTAACTCACCTTCGTTCATTAGAGAAACTTTCCAATCCATATTCGTTGACCAGAGTTATTCTCAGAGTCATCAAAGCGATCTCTAATTCATCTTCGTTCTCCAAAGTTGTTCTCTAAGACACCTTCATTCATCAAAGAAACTCTCCTTCTTCCATCATGTTATTCTTTAAGACATCTTCAGTCATACAATTTTCTCTCCAAAATGTAACTAGTTCAGCTTTTCATACCAAACCTGCATTTCTGTTAAAACATATTTTCTTAGTTGCTTTACCCTAAAACTGTTCTCTGAACTACACTGTTCAAACCTACGTAACCTATCCTCTCCACCCAATGTTACTTAGTTAACGTAACGTTCCTAAACCTAGCTTTACCTATCCTAACTTACCTTACCTTACCTTCCCTATCTTACCTAACTTTACCTATCCTAACATAACTTACCTTTACCTTCCCTATCTTACCTAACTTTACCTATCCTAACATAACTTACCTTACCTTCCCTAACTTAACCTAACTTTACCTATCCTAACTTAACTTACCTAACTTATTCTGCTTAACATAACTTACCTTACCTTCGCTATCTTACCTAACTTTACCTATCCTATCCTAACCTAACTTGTCTTACCTAACTTAATCTTACTTTCCCAAACTGATGTATCCTAACTTATCTAGTCAAACCAGACATGATCTAACTTAAGTATTCCTTCTTGTCTTTGTGTTTCGTCAATCATTGTCTCATATTCATTTACTCATTTCATTAGTTAATTTCTCAAATGGGCACTTATGCATTTCAAGTGCTATTTTGTTAGAGATTGGATATTTAAGCATTTCAAAGAATTATAATTTCTCAATGGACGTTTTTTCATTTCAAGTGCTATTTGTTAGAGATTGAATATTTAAGCATTTCAAAGAATTTTTGTTATATATGGGCATTTACTCATTTCAAGGGATAATTTCTCAAATGGACGTTTTTTGCATTTCAAGTGTTATTTGTTTAAGATTGGGTATTTAACCATTTCAAAGGATTTTTGTTATATATGGGAACTTACTCGTTTCAAGGGCTAATTTCTCAAATGGTCATTTTTGCAGATCAAGTGTTATTTGTTTAAGATTGGGTATTTAACCATTTCAAAGGATTTTTGTTATATATGGGAACTTACTCGTTTCAAGGGCTAATTTCTCAAATGGTCATTTTTGCAGATCAAGGGTTATTTGTTAAAGTTCATCAAGTTGCCCATAAGTTGTATTAGTAGGTTCTATCTTATGTTCTTATTCCCCAACCCTTTAACCTAACCTTTCAGATGTAGTTTGTTGAATATATTATCCTTTTCCTAACCTTTCAGATGTAGTTTTGTTTCTCCTTTTTGTATATTTTCACCCAAACCATCTTTCCTTCTTTACTTTGTTTTCACATATAAGTTCATTCTTTATCATAGTAATAATAAAAATTACAATAGTAAAGAATCAGATCTACTAAGACTTGAAATTGAGAAACAAGAGCTTAAGGGAGTGAGAGCATGAAAGAAGAGCAAGGAGTAAGAGAGAGGGGGCGGAAGAAAATGGGACCAAAGAAGAGAGAATGAGAGAGAGTGTGGGCATGGGAGCACTAAGACTTGAATTGAGAAAAAAGAAAAACTAAGTGAATGAGAATGAGGGTGTGAGAATGGGAGCAATAAGACTTGAATTGAGAAAAAGAAAAACTAAGTGAATGAGAATGAGGGTGTGAGAATGGGAGCAATAAGACTTGAATTGAGAAAAAGAAAAACTAAGTGAATGAGAATGAGGGTGTGAGAATGGGAGCAATAAGACTTGAATTTGAGAAACAAGAGAGCATTTGAGCAAATGAGGGAGAGAGAGGGGAGGAAGAGAGAGAATAAGGGAGAGAGATAGAAAAGGAGGGCTAGAAGGAGTAGGAGAATCAAAGTAAAGAAGGAAAGATGGTTTGGGTGAAAATATACAAAAGGAGAAACAAAACTACATCTGAAAGGTTAGGAAAAGGATAATATATTCAACAAACTACATCTGAAAGGTTAGGTTAAAGGGTTGGGGAATAAGAACATAAGATAGAACCTACTAATACAACTTATGGGCAACTTGATGAACTTTAACAAATAACCCTTGATCTGCAAAAATGACCATTTGAGAAATTAGCCCTTGAAACGAGTAAGTTCCCATATATAACAAAAATCCTTTGAAATGGTTAAATACCCAATCTTAAACAAATAACACTTGATCTGCAAAAATGACCATTTGAGAAATTAGCCCTTGAAACGAGTAAGTTCCCATATATAACAAAAATCCTTTGAAATGGTTAAATACCCAATCTTAAACAAATAACACTTGAAATGCAAAAAACGTCCATTTGAGAAATTATCCCTTGAAATGAGTAAATGCCCATATATAACAAAAATTCTTTGAAATGCTTAAATATTCAATCTCTAACAAATAGCACTTGAAATGAAAAAACGTCCATTGAGAAATTATAATTCTTTGAAATGCTTAAATATCCAATCTCTAACAAAATAGCACTTGAAATGCATAAGTGCCCATTTGAGAAATTAACTAATGAAATGAGTAAATGAATATGAGACAATGATTGACGAAACACAAAGACAAGAAGGAATACTTAAGTTAGATCATGTCTGGTTTGACTAGATAAGTTAGGATACATCAGTTTGGGAAAGTAAGATTAAGTTAGGTAAGACAAGTTAGGTTAGGATAGGATAGGTAAAGTTAGGTAAGATAGCGAAGGTAAGGTAAGTTATGTTAAGCAGAATAAGTTAGGTAAGTTAAGTTAGGATAGGTAAAGTTAGGTTAAGTTAGGGAAGGTAAGGTAAGTTATGTTAGGATAGGTAAAGTTAGGTAAGATAGGGAAGGTAAAGGTAAGTTATGTTAGGATAGGTAAAGTTAGGTAAGATAGGGAAGGTAAGGTAAGGTAAGTTAGGATAGGTAAAGCTAGGTTTAGGAACGTTACGTTAACTAAGTAACATTGGGTGGAGAGGATAGGTTACGTAGGTTTGAACAGTGTAGTTCAGAGAACAGTTTTAGGGTAAAGCAACTAAGAAAATATGTTTTAACAGAAATGCAGGTTTGGTATGAAAAGCTGAACTAGTTACATTTTGGAGAGAAAATTGTATGACTGAAGATGTCTTAAAGAATAACATGATGGAAGAAGGAGAGTTTCTTTGATGAATGAAGGTGTCTTAGAGAACAACTTTGGAGAACGAAGATGAATTAGAGATCGCTTTGATGACTCTGAGAATAACTCTGGTCAACGAATATGGATTGGAAAGTTTCTCTAATGAACGAAGGTGAGTTAAGATTAACTTTTTATGATTTAGAGAACATCTTTGGTAGCTCTGAGAAAGACTTTGTTGTCTTAGAGAATAACTTTCAGGACTTAGAGAATGTCTTTGATGAATGGAAGTGAGTTAGAGAATAACATATCATGACTGAGAATAACTTTTGATAACTCTTAGAACAACTTTGATGTCTTAGAGAATAACTTTAGATGTCTCTGAGAATGTCTTTGGATAACTCTGAGATTAACTTTGATGTCTTTGAAACAACTTTGACGTCTCTTGGAATAACTTTTGTGGACATGAGAATATCTTTGGATAACTCTGAGATTAACTTTGATAGCTCTGGGAATAACTTTTATGATTTTGAGAACATCTTTGATGTCTTGGAGAACAACATTGATGACCAAGATTAACTTTAGATGTCTCTGAGAATAACTTTATAACATAGAAATTAACTTTAGATGTCTCTGAAAATAACTTTGATGACTTCGAGAATAACATTTGATGACTCTGAGAACAAGTTTGATAGCTCTGAGAATAACTTTAGATGTCTCTGAAAATAACTTTGATGAAAGAAGATGTCTTAGATTAACTTTTGATGACTTTGAAAACAAGTTTGATGAACAAAGATGTTTTGAAAGTTTCTCTGACGAACGAAGGTGACTCTGAGAATAACTTTTATGTCTTAGAGAAGAACATTGATGGTTTAGAGAGAATATCTTTGATGAAAAATGCTGTCTTAGATTAACTTTGATGACTCTGTGAATAAGTTTGATGACTTTGAGAACAAGTTTGATAGCTCTGAGAATGACTTTTATGCCTCTGAGAATAACTTTGATGAATAAAGATGTTTTGGAAAGTTTCTCTGAAGAACGAAGGTGACTCTGAGAATAACTTTTGTTAGCTCTTTGAATAACTTTGATGTCTTTGAAACAACTTTGATGAACGAGAGTGAGTTAGAGATTACCTTTGCTAACTCTGAGATCAACTTTGATGAACAAAAGAGAGTTAGAGATTACATTTGATAACTCTAAGATTAACTTTAGATGTCTCTGAGACAAACTTTTATAACATAGAAATTAACTTTAATGACCAAAAGTGAGTTAGAGATTACATTTGATAATTCTAAGATTGACTTTAGATGTCTCTGAGAATAACTTTTATGAACGAAGATGTTTTGGAAAGTTTCTCTGACGAACGAAGGTGACTCTGAGAATAACTTTTGTTAGCTCTTTGAATAACTTTGATGCCTTTGAGAATGACTTCTGAGAACATGGGTAGTATTTGAATGCGTCTTTGATGTAATGAAAAGTAACTTTGATGTCTCGAAGATATCTTGCAGATCAACTTTGATGACAGAGATTAACTTTTGTTGTTTTAGAGATTAATTTGATAGCTCCGAGAATAACTTTTATGCCTCTGAGATTAACTTTAATGAACGAAGATGTCTTAGAAAGTTTCTCTGATGAACGAAAGGCTACTTAGAGAATAGCATTTTGATGACTGAGATTAACTTTTTGATGACTCTGAGAATAACTTTGAGGATGCGAGTAAATTTTGAGTGTTTGAGAGTGTCTTTTGATATCTCGAAGAGTGCCCTTGAAGTCTTAAAGGATGTCTTTGATGTCTCGAAGGATGTCTTAGAGTGTAACTTTGGTATCTTTGAGTAAGTCCTTGATGTATTGAAGAGTGTCTTTGATTTCTCGAAGAGTAACTTTGGTGTCACGGAGAGCACCTTTGACTATTTTTCGTACTTGACGACATATAATTTTTACGAAAGTGCTGAAAAAGTTACATTTGACTATTTTTCTTACTTAGCGATATATAATTTTAGTTACGAAAGTGTTGAAAAAGTTACATTTGACTATTTTTAGTGCTCCACAAAGTATAAATGGAAGTTAAGAACGACGATGATAGATATCTTTGACTATATTTTCTTACTTGACGAAAACATAATGGCTGTTACGAAATGATGAATATGACTTTTTTCTGTTGATTGATGGATAATTTTAGTTATGAAATGACAATGAAACATGAAGAACACGGCTATTTTCTGATGACTGGGGAATAAGTTTAGTTAAGAAATGATGAAAGTTATTATTTAGTTGATTGACGATGGATAAAAGCTAGTTATGAACAGTTTTGGAAAGTTTCCTTTGACAATTTTTTCTTGATTGGATAATAAGTTAGTTGAGAAATGAGGAAAGTGACTATGTTTCAGTTGATTGGCGAAAGATTTTTAGTTAAGAAGTTACAAGAAAGGTTTGTCTTTTGTAAATTTGGAACTGAATAAAGTGTAGATTTGTTTAAGAACATGGCTGGTAGAACTATTAAGTTGACAACGAGAATTACTTTGATATAGTTTTGAAAATAAAACTTGGTGACTAAAATTGTTGAGGGAACTGTAAAGCTGATGCTAATATTTGACAAAGAACTAGTTAGCGAATGGAAGAAAACAAAGAACATAAAAAAAATTGAGGTTAAGTACGGGAATGAACACAGTGAACATACGGTGAACACAGAAAACATGTAAGAAAAAGTTGATGAATAGAGTGAACATGCTGGGAATATGAACTTACAGAGAACATGAAAACATGATAAGGAGAATAGGGATTACAAAGAATGAACAATGGACTTGTGAAGAACATGGAGAATATGACAAAAGAATGTAGAAAACATGTAAGTGAAGGTGAAAAACGAAGTGATCTTGTGAGGAACATGAACTTGTAGAGGAACATGAATATTGACAAAGAACCTAAAATATGGAAGTTAGCATGAATATTGAGTATAAAAGTTGTAAAGAGAACATGTGATGAATATGAAAACATAGAAAATATGACTAGAATTTGTAGAGAACATAATGAGACTAAGAGAAATATTACATAAAAAATGGAGATACTTGTGAAAATATGAAGTGAATGGGACTGTGAACATTTGAAGAACATGGAGTGAACACAGAAAACATGGACAAAATGAGAAGAACACAGCTGAATATAGAGAAAATATGCAAATACAGTATGATTATTGAAGGTTTTGATACGTTGGGGATGAGAAGGTAAGGGAGGGAAAGGGTAAGAGTTAAGCTGGAGACGGACTTGATGGAAAATATTTATGTCTGATGATCTAAGGCTGAGGGAATGGAGCTTGGTTAATGCCCCGATTAATTTTACTACGTTAGAAATACGGTGATCTTAAATCTCAGGGTGATTTAGTTGGAAATAAAGAACTTGTACAAATGAACTAAGCTGGGGCACAAGAGTTGAAACTTGATAACTGAACTGGTTTTTATTTACTATGTCTGAAAATGTAGTTGGGTGATTTGGACTGAGAGTAATGATTTTACAAAAGTGAGCTTGGACAGAGGACAAGAGCTAGAGTTTTATAATTGTTTACTTTATATTTACTATGTCTGAAATACAGCGGGTAAAAATTTCAGGGAAATTGATGGTTTATTTACAAAGATATGAAAGAGAACTAAGGCGGGGACGAGAGCTGGAGCTCGATAACTGACTTGATTTTATTTACTAACTTTGAAGTATGTCTGCTTTAAATTTTAGGGAAATTGATGGGTTATTTACAAAGATACGAAGGAGAACTAAGGCGGGGACGAGAGCTGGAGCTTGATAACTGACTTGATTTTATTTACGGTGTCTGAAATACAGAGGGTAAAAATTTCAGGGAAATTGGACTGTTACTAACGATCTTGTATAAACGAACTAAGGTGGGGGACAAGCGCTGGAGCTCGATAACTGTTTTGATCTTATTTACGGTGTCTGAAATACAGAGGCTAAAAATCTCAGGGAATTTGGACTGTTACTAATGATTTTGTACAAATGAACTAAGCTGGGGACAAGAGCTAGAGTTTGATAATTGTTTGCATTTACTAAACTATGTCTGAAATACAGAGGGTAGAAATTTCAGGGAAATTGGACTGATACTAACGAAGATACGAGAGAGAGCTAAGGCGGAGGACAAGAGCTGGAGCTTGGTAACTAAATTACTGTATTGAACTACATTTGAAATATGATTATTTTTAAATTTTAGAGGGATTGGAATGATAGTATTCTTTATACGACAGGGGACTAAGGTGGGGAACGTGAGCTAGAACTTGCTTACTAACATGATTTATTTGTGTAAAACTGACTTGCTTAATGAAAAGGAGCAAACATACTGACTTGCTTAATGAAAAGGAGCAAACATACGATGTTGGAAAATAGTTGAACTGAATGAAAGGAGAGAGAGAGAGAGGAGGGACGGTCCAGATATTATGAAGATAAGATAAGATTAAGAGCCGACTGGCTGGCTGGGCGCAAAGTAAACACAGGTGAGGCGACAGATTGCGAGGTAAGGGGGGAGGGAGGGGGGTGTGATGTACGAAACCCTGAAAACAATGACTTACACAGGTGATTTTCTAAATTTATATGAATAACTAAGGCTTACATAGACGATTTTGTAAGTTGAAAACATGTAAAATATGTCCGTAGAGTTCTCCTGGAAGCCCTAAAGAGCTACATACGTTATTTGAATTTGTCCCATAAGGCCTTAACAAACTTCTATGTCTCGGAAATTATTTTTCTCATAAGAAATCCTTACTTCTAAAATCTGTGACTGACAAAATTTACCTGAAACCCTTGGGGCCCACAGGGGATTTTCTAAATTTACCTGAAACCCTTGGGGCGCACAGGGGATATTCTAAATTTACCTGAAACCCTTGGGGCGCACAGGCACCTTTTTTCCCAGAAAAAAAAGGAGCCTGTGTGGAGCCATCCCCCCTACTGTTAGGTTAGGTTGCTTAGGTTGGCTGATTAGGTTGGTTGGTTGGTTAGGTTGGTTGCTAAGGTTGGTTGGTTAAGTGGATTAGGTTGGTTGGTTAGGTTGGATGGTTAGGTTAGGTTGCTTAGGTTGGTTGATTAGGTTGGTTAGGTTGGTTGGTTGGTTGCTAAGGTTGGTTGGTTAAGTGGGTTAGGTTAGTTGGTTAGGTTGGTTAGGTTGGTTGATTAGGTTGGTTGGTTAGGTTGGTTAGTTGGTTAGGTTGGATGATTGGTTAGTTTAAGTTGGTTAGGTTAGTTTGTTAGACTGGTTAGGTTGGTTAGAATTAGAATTAGGTTAGAATTAGAATTAGGTTAGAATTTGAGGTTAGAATTTTAGGTTAGAACAAGCACAATTATGGTTTTATAAGCAATTTAGATAATATGTAAGCTTAGGTTGGTTAGGGTTGATTGGTTAGGGTTGTATGTTGGTAAGGTACAGTTAAGGTTGGTTATTTTGTGGTTGGTTAGGTGTAATATTTGTATTATTCCACCGACTGATATATATATATATATATTTAAATATATATATATATATATATATATATATATATATATATATATATATATATATATATATATATATATATATATACACACACATTTTTAGGTTAATTTAGGCTAGGAAATAGGCTACGTTTGTAGAAATAGAAATAGGTAAAAACATTATAAAAAATGAATCAAGTATAAATTATAAATTATTTAAAAACAATAAAAAATAGACAAACAAAATTGCTTGAATTTTAGGTAACGTTTCTTATCACCGAATGCCTCTGTTCACCTAGCAGTAAATAGGTATCCAGGAGTTGGTTAGGTTAGGTTAGTTTTGGCTAGGAAATAAGCTAGGTTTGGAGGGTTAGGTTAGGTTAGGTTATTTTAGGCTAGGAAATGGGCTATGTTTGTAGAAATAGTAATAGAAAGAGGGCTGTAATTGTAGGTAGCGTTTCCTATCACCGAATGCCTCTATTCACCTAGCAGTAAATAGGTATCCAGAAGTTAGTTAGTTAGGTTAGTTTAGATAAGGTTAGGTTAAGTTAATTTAGGTTAGGTTAGATTAGGTTAGGTTAGTTATTGCTAGGAAATAGGTTAGGTTTGTAGAAATAGAAATAGGGCTGTAATTGTTGGTAGCGTTTCCTATCACCGAATGCCTCTGTTCACCTAGCAGTAAATAGGTATCCAGGAGTACCTTGAGGTGCTTTCGGGGCTTAGCGTCCCCGCGGCCCGGTCGTCGACCAGGCCTCATGGTTGCTGGACTGATCAACAAGGCTGTTAGACGCGGCTGCTCGCAACCTGACGTATGAGTCACAGCGTGGTTGATCAGGAGTTAGTTAGGTTAGGTAAGGTTAGATTAGGTAAGGTTAGATTAGGTTAGGTTAGTTTTGGCTAGGAAATAGGCTAGGTTTGTAAAAATAGAAATAGAAAAGGGGCTGTAAATGTTGGTAGCGTTTCCTATCACCGAATGCCTCTGTTCACCCTAGCAGTAAGTAAGTATCCAGGAGTTAATTAGATTAGATTAGGTTAGGCTAGGAAATAGGCTAGATTTGTAGAAATAGAAATAGGGCTGTAATTGTTGGTAGCGTTTCCTATCACCGAATGCCTCTGTTCACCTAGCAGTAAATAAGTATCCAAGAGTTAGTTAGGTTAGGTTAGATTAGGTTAGGTTAGTTTAGGCTAGGAAATAGACTAGGTTTGTAGAAATAGAAATAGAAAAAGGGCTGTAATTGTTGGTAATCTTTCCTATCATCGAATGCCTCTGTTCACCTAGCAGTAAATAGGTATCCAGGAGTACCTTGAGATGCTTCCTTGAGGTGCTTTCGGGGCTTAGCGTCCCCGCGGCCCGGTCGTCGACCAGGCCTCATGGTTGCTGGACTGATCAACAAGGCTGTTAGACGCGGCTGCTCGCAACCTGACGTATGAGTCACAGCGTGGTTGATCAGGAGTTAGTTTGGTTAGGTAAGGTTAGATTAGGTAAGGTTAGATTAGGTTAGGTTAGTTTTGGCTAGGAAATAGGCTAGGTTTGTAAAAATAGAAATAGAAAAGGGGCTGTAAATGTTGGTAGCGTTTCCTATCACCGAATGCCTCTGTTCACCCTAGCAGTAAGTAAGTATCCAGGAGTTAATTAGATTAGATTAGGTTAGGCTAGGAAATAGGCTAGATTTGTAGAAATAGAAATAGGGCTGTAATTGTTGGTAGCGTTTCCTATCACCGAATGCCTCTGTTCACCTAGCAGTAAATAGGTATCCAAGAGTTAGTTAGGTTAGGTTAGATTAGGTTAGGTTAGTTTAGGCTAGGAAATAGACTAGGTTTGTAGAAATAGAAATAGAAAAAGGGCTGTAATTGTTGGTAATCTTTCCTATCATCGAATGCCTCTGTTCACCTAGCAGTAAATAGGTATCCAGGAGTACCTTGAGATGCTTCCTTGAGGTGCTTTCGGGGCTTAGCGTCCCCGCGGCCCGGTCGTCGACCAGGCCTCATGGTTGCTGGACTGATCAACAAGGCTGTTAGACGCGGCTGCTCGCAACCTGACGTATGAGTCACAGTGTGGTTGATCAGGAGTTAGTTAGGTTAGGTAAGGTTAGATTAGGTTAGGTTAGTTTTGGCTAGGAAATAGGCTAGGTTTGTAGAAATAGAAATAGAAAAAGGGATGTAATTCTTGGTAGCGTTTCCTATCACCGAATGCCTCTGTTCACCTAGCAGTAAGTAAGTATCCAGGAGTTAGTTAGGTTTGGTGAGGTGAGGTTAGGTGAGGTTAGGTTAGGTGAGGTTTAGGTTAGGTGAGGTGAGGTGAAGTGAGATTATGTTAAGTGAGGAAAGGTGAGGTGAGGTGAGGTGAGGTGAGGTGAGGTTAGGTTAGGTTAGGTGAGATTCGGTGAGGTGAGGTGAGGTGAGATTATGTTAGGTGAGGAAAGGTAAGGTGAGGTAAGGTGAGGTTAGGTTAGGTGAGGTTAGGTTAGGTTAGGTTAGTTCAGACTAGGAAATAGACTAGGTTTGTAGAAATAGAAATGGAAAAAGGGCTGTAGTTGTTGGTAGTGTTTCCTATCACCGAATGCCTCTGTTCACCTAGCAGTAAGTAAGTATCCAGGAATTAGTTAGGTTAGGTTAGATTAGGTTAAGTTAGTTTAGGCTAGGAAATAGGCTAGGTTTGTAGAAATAGAAATAGGGCTGTAATTGTTGGTAGCGCTTCCTATCACCGAATGTTTCTGTTCACCTAGCAGTAAATAGGTATCCAGGAGTTAGTTAGGTTAGGTCATGTTAGATTAGCTTAGGTTAGATTAGGTTAGGTTAGGTTAGGTTAGATTAGGTTAGATTAGGTTAGGTTGGTTTAGGGTAGGTTTGTAGAAGTAGGGCTGTAATTGTTGGTAGCCTTTCCTATCACCGAATGCCTCTGTTCACCTAGCAGTAAATAGGTATCCAGGAGTTAGTTAGGTTAGGTTATGTTAGATTAGCTTAGGTTAGATTAGGTTAGGTTAGGTTAGGTTAGATTAGGTAAGATTAGGTTAGGTTGGTTTAGGGTAGGTTTGTAGAAGTAGGGCTGTAATTGTTGGTAGCCTTTTCTATCACCGAATGCCTCTGTTCACCTAGCAGTAAATAGGTATCCAGGAGTTAGTTAGGTTAGGTTATGTTAGATTAGCTTAGGTTAGATTAGGTTAGGTTAGATTAGGTTTGGTTAGGTTAGGTTAGGTTAGGTTAGGTTGGTTTAGGGTAGGTTTGTAGAAGTAGGGCTGTAAATGTTAGTAGCCTTTCCTATCACCGAATGTCTCTGTTCACCTAGCAGTAAATAGGTATCCAGGAGTTAGTTAGGTTAGGTTATGTTAGATTAGCTTAGGTTAGGTTAGATTAGGTTAGGTTAGGTTAGGTTAGATTAGGTTAGGTTGGTTTAGGGTAGGTTTGTAGAAGTAGGGCTGTAATTGTTAGTAGCCTTTCCTATCACCGAATGTCTCTGTTCACCTAGCAGTAAATAGGTATCCAGGAGTTAGTTAGGTTAGGTTATGTTAGATTAGCTTAGGTTAGGTTGGGTTAGGTTAGGTGAGGTTAGGTTAGGTTAGTTTAGACTAGGAAATAGACTAGGTTTGTAGAAATAGAAATAGAAATAGAAAAAGGGCTGTAGTTGTTGGTAGCCTTTCCTATCACCGAATGTCTCTGTTCACCTAGCAGTAAATAGGTATCCAGGAGTTAGTAAGCTAGCTACTTGGGGCGTGGTGAGTGAGTGAGGGTTAGTCACTAGTTGGACCTTGTGGGGTGGTGGGTGTTGGAGACCACTATAAGCCTAACATGTATAAAGTGCCTGTCTGCCTGTCCCCCGACTCAATGATGTTACAATTATTGACTAAATGAAGCCTAAGAGAGCATATGCAAGGCCTAAGATGAGTCATTTGTCAGCAGCAACTTGTGCGAGATCAATGGCAGCGGTGGCATCCCAACATTTCTATTTTGGAGCAACAGTAGTAGTAGTAGTAGTAGTCCATTTGTTGTTGGTTAATTTGACTAAATAGTTGCAATAAGTACTATCATTAATGGAGAATTGGCTGCTATGTGTGAGTATCCTCCGCCTGCCTGCCCGCCGCAGTTACCAGTATCCTGACTCACTCACTCACTCACATGTGATTACTTACTACTTGTATACAATAGCAACGGCCATACTACCTACCTACCTATCACCTTGAGAACACTGCGTCTCCTCCCATACATCTGTCAGGTTAAACACCGTTGACTTTGGTTAGTACTTGGATGGGTGACCTGCCTGGGAACACCAACTGCTGCTGCTGTTAGTATACATATTTGGGCAGTCTCTGTGGGTCAGTGTGTGTGTGTGTGTGTGTGTGTGTGTGTGTGTGTGTGTGTGTGTGTGTGTGTGTGTGTGTGTGTGTGTGTGTACAAGAATGTCGCACATGGAAATGTGTACATGCCATTTTAATAATAGTTTACCATCCATGAAGAAAACGTCTACCTGTTTGTCAGTCCATTGTCTCTCTCTGCCGGCCGGCCGGCCTACCTACCTGCTAAAACTTGGCCTCTTAATATACTGTTGAATATCTATCTCCAGTGATCACTTACCCTTAATTCCTACATTATTAACCAAATGATCTCATTAACAAATATTTACACATTTCAACCACCTACCTTCCTGCTAACATCAATCACAACAACTAATACACTCAACTCAGTCCCAAACACTTTTCTTATTCCTTCCTCAACACCTCGCCCTATATAACCTATCTTACAATATTAAATTGAAATACCTAACTGACAACCCCCCCCCCCCCACCACCAACAACACCTCCCAAGGTAGCTCCTCAGGGCCCCTGCCCCCTCCCCCACCAACCCCCCCCCCCCACCAACAACACCTCCCAAGGTAGCTCCTCACGGCCCCTCTCCCCCACCAACCCCCCCACCACCAACAACACCTCCCAAGGTAGCTCCTCAGGGCCCCTCTCCCCCTGACCCCTCCCCCACCAACCCCCCCCCCCCACCAACAACACCTCCCAAGGTAGCTCCTCAGGGCCCCTCTCCCCCACCAACTAACCCCCCCCCTATCCCCCATACCGCCCCCTCCATCCCCCACCCCCTCCCCCCCGCCCAACACAGAAAATGGCGGCCACAACGCTATATTTAACCAGCCAAAACCTTCGGTCCTTGGCCTATGTGCTATTTATTCCTGAAATAAAACGAGGGAAAAAAACAAACCGGATTTTCCTTCCCTAGTAAAACATGTATTTTACAGAACGAGGCCTAAAATAGCACATATTGGATATTGCATTGCTTGTTTACCATTCACAAACTCATTTGGAAACACCACACTAATTATTAATTAATACATACTTTTAAACACACACACACACACACACACACATGTCAGTTAGCCTAAATTCTCCAATATTCATTCATAAAACTGCCTCACGGGACTGCAACCTTATCAAATAAAGCTGTCAGGTCTTTCTAACTGTCAACACAAATTAACAACTTCACATCTCAATCATTGCAACTGTTGATAAATAGACACTAACTAACCTTGCTATGAGATATAAATACAAGTGCCAAATTTGATTCAGAAGGCAACTCCAGCGTGGCCTAGTCGGATAGAACAAGTTCCTAATCCGGATAGACCTGCGTTCGAGCCTGTCGGAACGGTTGCAAGTACAGGGCACAGATTTCTCTGTGTGTCCCCTCCTGTAGGAGCATCAGTTTCGATAGATTCTCTGGATAGCCGAAGATTGATTGACCGACTCCTTGGAATGTGGGGAAGGGTTGAAGTCCGGGGGGCCACGGACGGATACCTGGATCCACTGACCTCGGGCAGGTCTTTCAATCCTATATATATATATATATATATACACACACATTTTTAGGTTAATTTAGGCTAGGAAATAGGCTACGTTTGTAGAAATAGAAATAGGTAAAAACATTATAAAAAATGAATCAAGTATAAATTATAAATTATTTAAAAACAATAAAAAATAGACAAAAAAAATTGCTTGAATTTTAGGTAACGTTTCTTATCACCGAATGCCTCTGTTCACCTAGCAGTAAATAGGTATCCAGGAGTTGGTTAGGTTAGGTTAGTTTTGGCTAGGAAATAAGCTAGGTTTGGAGGGTTAGGTTAGGTTAGGTTATTTTAGGCTAGGAAATGGGCTATGTTTGTAGAAATAGTAATAGAAAGAGGGCTGTAATTGTAGGTAGCGTTTCCTATCACCGAATGCCTCTATTCACCTAGCAGTAAATAGGTATCCAGAAGTTAGTTAGTTAGGTTAGTTTAGATAAGGTTAGATAAGGTTAGGTTAGTTTTAGATAAGGTTCTCCCCACCTGAAATCCACCTGGATTTCAGGTGGGGAGAAGGGAGGCAATTTGGGTCGACACAAATAGCTTCCTGGACCCAAAACCCCATGGATACACGGACACGGACACTCACACGGACACGCACACGGACACTCATGGACTCTGACACGAACCGAAGGTTCGTGTCAGATAATAAGGGAGGTTAGGTTAGGTTGGTTAGGTTAGGTTGGTTAGGTTAGGTTGGTTAAGTAGGTTGGTTAAGTAGGTTGGTTGGTTAGGTTAGGTTGCTTAGGTTAGGTTGGTTAGGTTAGGTTGCTTAGGTTAGGTTGGTTAGGTTAGGTTGCTTAGGTTAGGTTGATTAGGTTAGGTTGGTTGATTAGGTTAGGTTGCTTAGGTTGGTTAGGTTGCTTAGGTTGGTTAGGTTGCTAAGGCTGGTTAGGTTGCTTAGGTTGGTTAGGTTGGTTGCTTAGGTTGGTTAGGTTGGTTGCTTAGGTTGGTTGGTTGGTTAGGTTAGATTGGTTAGGTTGGTTGGTTAGGTTAGGTTAGGTTAGGTTAGGTTGGTTGGTTAGATTGGTTGGTTAGGTTGGTTGGTTAGGTTGGTTGGTTGGTTGGTTGGTTGGTTAGGTTAGGTTAGGTTGGTTAGGTTAGGTTGGTTAGGTTGGGTTGGGTTGGATGGTTAGGTTAGGTTGCTTAGGTTGGCTGATTAGGTTGGTTGGTTGGTTAGGTTGGTTGCTAAGGTTGGTTGGTTAAGTGGATTAGGTTGGTTGGTTAGGTTGGATGGTTAGGTTAGGTTGCTTAGGTTGGTTGATTAGGTTGGTTAGGTTGGTTGGTTGGTTAGGTTGGTTGCTAAGGTTGGTTGGTTAAGTGGGTTAGGTTAGTTGGTTAGGTTGGTTAGGTTGGTTGATTAGGTTGGTTGGTTAGGTTGGTTAGTTGGTTAGGTTGGATGATTGGTTAGTTTAAGTTGGTTAGGTTAGTTTGTTAGACTGGTTAGGTTGGTTAGAATTAGAATTAGGTTAGAATTAGAATTAGGTTAGAATTTGAGGTTAGAATTTTAGGTTAGAACAAGCATAATTATGGTTTAATAAGCAATTTAGATAATATGTAAGCTTAGGTTGGTTAGGGTTGATTGGTTAGGGTATGTTGGTAAGGTACAGTTAAGGTTGGTTATTTTGTGGTTGGTTAGGTGTAATATTTGTATTATTCCACCGACTGATATATATATATATATATTTAAATATATATATATATATATATATATATATATATATATATATATATATATATATATATATATATATATATATATATATATATATATATATACACACACATTTTTAGGTTAATTTAGGCTAGGAAATAGGCTACGTTTGTAGAAATAGAAATAGGTAAAAACATTATAAAAAATGAATCAAGTATAAATTATAAATTATTTAAAAACAATAAAAAATAGACAAAAAAAATTGCTTGAATTTTAGGTAACGTTTCTTATCACCGAATGCCTCTGTTCACCTAGCAGTAAATAGGTATCCAGGAGTTGGTTAGGTTAGGTTAGTTTTGGCTAGGAAATAAGCTAGGTTTGGAGGGTTAGGTTAGGTTAGGTTATTTTAGGCTAGGAAATGGGCTATGTTTGTAGAAATAGTAATAGAAAGAGGGCTGTAATTGTAGGTAGCGTTTCCTATCACCGAATGCCTCTATTCACCTAGCAGTAAATAGGTATCCAGAAGTTAGTTAGTTAGGTTAGTTTAGATAAGGTTAGGTTAAGTTAATTTAGGTTAGGTTAGATTAGGTTAGGTTAGTTATTGCTAGGAAATAGGTTAGGTTTGTAGAAATAGAAATAGGGCTGTAATTGTTGGTAGCGTTTCCTATCACCGAATGCCTCTGTTCACCTAGCAGTAAATAGGTATCCAGGAGTACCTTGAGGTGCTTTCGGGGCTTAGCGTCCCCGCGGCCCGGTCGTCGACCAGGCCTCATGGTTGCTGGACTGATCAACAAGGCTGTTAGACGCGGCTGCTCGCAACCTGACGTATGAGTCACAGCGTGGTTGATCAGGAGTTAGTTAGGTTAGGTAAGGTTAGATTAGGTAAGGTTAGATTAGGTTAGGTTAGTTTTGGCTAGGAAATAGGCTAGGTTTGTAAAAATAGAAATAGAAAAGGGGCTGTAAATGTTGGTAGCGTTTCCTATCACCGAATGCCTCTGTTCACCCTAGCAGTAAGTAAGTATCCAGGAGTTAATTAGATTAGATTAGGTTAGGCTAGGAAATAGGCTAGATTTGTAGAAATAGAAATAGGGCTGTAATTGTTGGTAGCGTTTCCTATCACCGAATGCCTCTGTTCACCTAGCAGTAAATAAGTATCCAAGAGTTAGTTAGGTTAGGTTAGATTAGGTTAGGTTAGTTTAGGCTAGGAAATAGACTAGGTTTGTAGAAATAGAAATAGAAAAAGGGCTGTAATTGTTGGTAATCTTTCCTATCATCGAATGCCTCTGTTCACCTAGCAGTAAATAGGTATCCAGGAGTACCTTGAGATGCTTCCTTGAGGTGCTTTCGGGGCTTAGCGTCCCCGCGGCCCGGTCGTCGACCAGGCCTCATGGTTGCTGGACTGATCAACAAGGCTGTTAGACGCGGCTGCTCGCAACCTGACGTATGAGTCACAGCGTGGTTGATCAGGAGTTAGTTAGGTTAGGTAAGGTTAGATTAGGTAAGGTTAGATTAGGTTAGGTTAGTTTTGGCTAGGAAATAGGCTAGGTTTGTAAAAATAGAAATAGAAAAGGGGCTGTAAATGTTGGTAGCGTTTCCTATCACCGAATGCCTCTGTTCACCCTAGCAGTAAGTAAGTATCCAGGAGTTAATTAGATTAGATTAGGTTAGGCTAGG